>PVIH01008589.1:11628-62836 GCA_004025045.1 Sigmodon hispidus
TTGATAGATCTGCAGGAGAAGGGAGACATGAGTATGCATGAAGCTCTTGGGGACCCATTACCCTTGAAGAGTGGAAGAATGGAGTAAGGTTGGGTGGGAAAAATAGCAGATCAAGAATAAATATGTAGTGGGGAAGGTCAAGACAGATAGAGGGTTGTTAGCGAAAGGTGGGGTGGGAAGAGGGTTGGTAACAAAGAGGGGGGGTCAGAGGCTTCACGGAGGAGCAAGCCGTGGGTTCAAAGGTTAGGAGGATGGTGTCCTGGGGTCTGACTGGATAAGGAGGAGTATCGGTAAGGAAAGACAGAAGAAAAGGAGTGTTTTCAACAACAGACATGTTTAATCCAAGAATAAAAGCTGCAGAAGGGAGTCTCTAGACCTTGAAACCAGGGAACTCACTGTCCCCTTACAGACTCGGGATATTTAAAGGAGAATAAAGGAACGCAGAAGGAATGGAAATTATCAACATTTAACAAGAATGGAGCTTTACAAAATGGCCTGGCCCTGGTTAATGAGTTGGGGGTAGGAGGGGTACGTGCCATAGTATGTGGGTGGAGAGTGGAGGGCAACTTTGGGGACTCAGTTTTCTCCTTCATGTGGTTCCGAAAATCAAACTCAGGTTTTCAGGATTGGCACTTTTACCAATCACGGAAGCATCTTACTGACCCTCCTACTATATCAGAAGTTATAACAATAAAGCCACAAGCTATGTGGTAACATTCACTCTCAGCCATTCACCAGATACTACCACTGTCGGTGATAATCCTGGTGAGGCAGACACATGTTCTTTTACTCTGATCTTAATTACTGATATTAACTCTCATATCACATGCTATATGTCATACAGTAAATATATCTATGGCAAGGGGGCTTGCAGAATGGTTATAAAGGGTTAAGGGACAAAGAGTTTCGAGGAGTCCTGTCTAAGGATCTAAAAAACTGGTATGAATTCAAAAGTCTCTTTATTGATAAGACAATGAAGCACGAGGTGGGGGAGATGCTGCTGTTGTGAGCCAGGTTGCTGGTCACAGGTTTGGGAATAAAACTGCAGAGCTATAGGGGCAGAGGAGCAGGACTGCATCCAGGTTAAGAAATAGGCAGGCTAGATGTCCCTCAACTGGAGAATGGATTAACAAACTGTGGTACATCTACACAATGGAGTACTACTCAGCAGGAAGATAAAATGATATCCTCAAATTCACAGGCAAATGGATAGATTTGGAGAATATCCTCCTGAGCGAGGTATCACAATCTCAGAAAGATAAACAGGGGATGTACTCACTCATTAGTGGTCTCTAAACAAACAAACAAGAAAAAAAGCCAAGCATGCCCAAGCTGCAAACCACAACCACTGAACAGCTTGGGATCAGAAACACCCTGGACTGACCCTTCGAACCCCACTCCAACTATAGGAACACCTGACTCACTCTTGAGGGAGGGGGGACAAAACTGGATTTGCCAGGATTGGAGACTGAACTAAGCATTATTGTGTCAGTGGGACCATAGGACTGTCTGCTCCTTGCCCAGGGAGGGGATGGGGAGTTGGGGAGAAGAAAATGACCTGATGTGTTGGGAGGGGGAAGGGACCTTGAATAAGGATATACAGGGATGGAAAAAAAAATTCAGAGGGAAAGCTGAACACAAAGTAAATATATGTGTAGCAATCTTATTTGCATTATCACCCTTGATAAGTCATGCTTATGATTTTTATCTTCTTTATAGTTATTGTTAACAGCATTTTAAATTCATTTTACTGTTTTTCTTGATAAATACAAAATAAATAAAGAAGAAGGAAAAAAACAAAAAAAGAAATGGGCAGGCAAACAGGGGGCCAGGTGAATGGCAACTGAGTAAGCTGTGCCAGGAGTCCTGGCTTTTTGGAGCTCATTCCCTACAGGGACACCTTGCTCAGTCTTGAAGGAGGGCGGGGCTTGCTCCTGCCGCAACTGCATATACCAGACCTTCTTGACTCCCCATGGGAGACCTTACCCTCTGTGAGGAGTCCATGGGGGTGGAGGGGAGATGGAGACGGGAGGGAGGAGGAACTGTGGTCAGTATGTAAAAGAAAAAAAAAAAAACTTTTAAATAAAAGAGAGAGAGAGTAGAAACGGAAGGCCGGGCATGGAGGCTCACACTTTTAATCCTAGCACTGGGGAGGCAGAGGCTGGTGAGTCTCTGTGGGTTGCCGAATAGATAAAGGAAGCTCTAAGACACCCAGGACTACATAGAGACCCTGTCTAAAAAAAAGAAAAGGGAGTAGAGGCTGAGTGAGACTGGGGTCCCTGGGACAGCCAGGAGTCCTTTGCCTGTCCCTCTGGCTATATACAGCAGACACTTGGTAGTCAGATGACAGGATGGTGGAGGCCGGTTCATCGCAGTGTGAAGTGTTTGACTCTGTGGGACCGAGGTTAAGAACCCACCCCTCCTCTTGTGGAATGAGCCTCACAGGTGCTTGGGCCTGCTTTTCCTGATATCATTTTAATAACCCCATGTGACCCTTTAGTCCTAACTCAGAGTGATAAATGCAGTGTAGCACTTCTTCATTTAAGATTTACTTTATGCTTTATTGCATTTACTAGCTTGAGTATGTGTACCATGGACAAGCAGGTATCCAAGGAGGCCAGAAGGGACATAGAACACCCTAGAACTATAGTTACAGACCGTCGTGACCTACCTGATATGGGTGCTGGAAACTGAACCAGTGTCCTTTACAAGAACAGTGAATGTTCTTAACCGTTAAGCCATCTGGCCAGGCCCATAGTATGACACTCTTTCTAGCCCCAGAAATAAGTCACTTACTCATCAGTCTGCGGCCTAGGTGGAGCCACACAGATCGTGTGGTTGTGGTAGTGTGGTTTCCAAGTGTTCCTGAGGCTCCAGTCATACATTCTCCTTCAAAATGGACTCAACAGCTGTTTGTAAAATAGATTCTCTCTCTCTCTCTCTCTCTCTCTCTCTCTCTCTCTCTCTCTCTCTCTCTCTCTTTCTCTCTCTCCCTCTCATCTATACAGTCTGGGAGGGGAGCACTGCTTTATACAATGTGGAGTAATTAGAGCAGGCACAGCCTAATGTCAACACATGGTCATGCAATTTAACTCTGTGAGTTTGAGGCCAGCCTGGTACACAGAGCAAGTTCCAGGACACCAGGGGCTACATAGAGAAACCCTGTCTCAGACACACCACCAAAACAAACATCTGGTTGTTGTCAGACTGCTCTGCATAGAAGTGTTCTGTACTTGCTGGCTGCTGCTCCGACAGCTGCCACCATTGATGTCACACTGATCTGCCGTCCATGGCATGGGTCTCATGCACTTCAATTTTCTGAGCCGGAAGCCTTAGAGCCTGTGACCACCAATGTGTAAAGTTGTGTCTGTGAACTAGTTACGTAAATTTGCTATGCACAGGCCCTATTCATTTTTCATTTACAAAGTAGTAAAATAAAATAACTGCTGGTACTATTTGATATTTTATTAGTCAGTTATACGAGCAGATGCCCCTGGAATAAAAGCTGAAGATAATGCACATTTCAAGCTGTGAAGCTCTTTCTATGGAAATATTCCAATTTCATTTTACTCAAGAGCAGAGGTAATCATCTTACTCGTGATTCAAACTATCTGGTAAATCGATCTTTAAACAAAAGAGAAGATACCAAGATCACTTTGAGGACTACTTGCTAGATAGCACTCCAGTTATGAAGCAGGTCTTAGCTCCCATTTAACCTATTTCAAACCTTAATCAGTTTTCACTTGGCCCAAGCACTGGTGATTCACACACAGCCCAATATTTGCCACTGTGGAACTCTCAGGAGTTGGCTGGATTCAGACTTAGAAATATCCATAGCAGCTTCGGCAGCTACCAACACAATCCTTTTACAGTCTTTTGAAGAGAAAAGCATTTTAAATTTCTTTCTAAAATCTTTAGACCCATTTAAAATACTAATAATAACTGAATGGAGCCAGGCAGTGGTGGTACATGCCTTTTAATCTCAGCCCTCAGGAGGCCAAGTGTGAAAGGCCTAGACTTAACTTCACAGACTCCATCTTAGGGAAGGGCCATTCAAACAGTTGCCCTAGAAACAGCCAATCAGGAAACAGGGCAGTAAAACTAACAAGGTCTAGGTGTTCCTGCAGACATCCCTTGACAGATTCCCTGTCAGCAAACTTTGGTTTCAAGCAAAAATTTTAACCAATACTGCCTAACCCCATATCCCTTTACCTAAGTCCAAAATGCCAAGGCATGTAATTCCCTCCTTTTGTGTTTTTCCTTGAAAACCCTCCCACCCCTGAGCTCAGGGCAGCGTCCTCTTCACTTGCTGAGTCGGAGCATAGGATTGCAGATGGGGTTTGAACCTGATATTAAAAAGACCTTCCCATCGATCTCTAAATATGGGTACAACTAAAGGCAGGTGGATCTCTGAGCTCAAGTCCAGCCTGGTCTACAGAGTGAGTTCCAGATCTACACAGTGAAACCCTGTCTTAGAAAACAAACAAAAAACAAATGGCTGGGGCTGGAGAGACGACTCAGTGACCAAGAGTGCTTATTACTCTTCCAGAGAACCAAAGTTTGGTTTCTAGCATCCACGAGATGGCTCACAACCATCTGTAACTCTTTTGCCCTCCGACTACCAGTGGTATCTGCAGTGGTCACATGGCAGAGCTGGCACCAAGCTGCGATGAAGCAGGGTACCCTAGGTGCTTGTGGGCAACAGAGCTGAGAGCCAATCCAGCTGGCCACTCCCACTTGCCTCATCCCAGCCATTGGCATGGCCCCCAACTCCTCTTCCGGTTTGCTACTTTGCCATTCTTCTGCGAAGCCACAACAGAGGCCTCTCCCAACACACACACATTTGCCCTCTACCTCCCCAGCACCACAGCCTACCAGATCCTGATAGGCTAGACCCAACAAATCCAAAAAGGGAAGATCCTGCTAGCCACGATGCACGTCCAGGCTTGCCCTAACATATCCAAGGTGCCACAGCCAATCAAATTTAGACTAGTGTAATCATTGCTTGCTTGGCCAATCATGTTTGAAAGAAATGACCTAACTGTCCCTGGAATTCTCCTAGTGGTATGTAAAAGGACTCAGGGAGCTTCTCTGGAGTCCCTACCATTTTGTTGTGTAGTGGATCCCCACATGCTGGAATTCGCTCTCCAGAAATAAAGCTCTTGCAGGTTGCATATGTGTGCATGTGAGTAATAGTCTGTAGAGTGATTGAGGGCACCCTCTTCTGGCCTGTGATGTGGGATGTCTTTCTGTATGCTGTGAATAAAGGAACTCCCTTGGCCTATGGCAGGCATCTTAGAAGTAGGTGGGGAAATTGGAGCATAGATAGGGGAAGGAGGGCGGAGTCAAAGAGACACCATCCAGCCTCCCGAGAATCAACATGTAAAAGTAAGACAGGTAAGCCATGGGCCACATGACAAGACAGATTAATGGAAATGGGTTGAATTAAGATGCAGGAGCTAGCTAGCAGTATGCCTGAGCCATAGGCCAAGCAGTTTTTGTTCGGGGCTTAAAGCAGGGCAAGTCCAGACCATGGGGTTAGGAGGTCTGGGACTGCAGGTCTGTGGGTCTGGACGATGAGCCAGACAGGCCAGAAACCTCTTACTACAGGCCTGTTCAGGCACCAGGCACACACATGATGCACAGACATACATGTAGGCAAAACACTTATACACATAAAATAAAATAAAATAAAAATAATTAAACTAAATGACTGAGACTAATATTGAGAGATTGGGTATCTTGCATAACATGGAGTCTTAATAGTTACAGGGCAGCATTATTCACTAGCAATTTGTCTCAGTCATGGCTACTTTTGAACCTCTAACATTTTATCAGGTCCAACAACTTAATCATATCTGCCATTTTCCTTTCAGTTCATCCCTATGACAGGCCAGCTGTGAGCTAGTGAGACATCCCAAAGGAAGCAGGAACATAATACAATCCTTCAATAGCAGGGTAGCTGTGAAGAAGGAAAAGGCCCATTCTTCCCCATATATATTAATATATTTAAATATTCTTGTTATGTCTCAACACTAATATTTTTCAGATATCCATTAAATTAAATGAAGTGGCCTAATCTTGTCATCCCATTACTCAAGAGGCAGAGGCATATGGGCTGTAAGTTCCAGGCTAACCTGAGCTACACATAGAGACTTGGCCTCAAAACAAAAAATTAAATAGTTGCTAAAAAATAAACTACAAAATAAATGGAAATGCAGGTGCCATAGGGTAGAGATGATATTCTTTTGGATATGGTTTTGGTTGGCTGATTGGTTGGTTGGTTGGTTTGGAATTTGGGGTTTAGAGACAGGGTCTACTTCGACCTGGACTTGGTGTCCTTCCAGGTCCACCTCCCAGTGCTAGTATAACAGGTGTACACCACCACACTTAGGTCTCATACTTGTGAAGATTTTTCACAGAGACACCAGGGACGTAGCTAATGATGCTTTCTATTTCTTGCAAATTTCTAAAGACTTCCAGTCAGATTCAAAGCTAATGATGTCAAATTCAGATATTCCACTAGGTGGCGCTAGTATGTTATATACGACGATCCTTAACCAGGGGGACCATTTATTCCCATAATAAAATAAAATGAAGCATATTTAGTATATATGATCGAAGAAATGCTCCTTCTAAAAAACTAATTAATCATTTAAAATGTTAATAAAAATCATGAATTTCCTAACAAGATAGACAACTGAACAAAAGCTTTACCTTCCACTCTACCCCAACACAAAAGGAAAAGAATGTTATACTTTCATCCTGCGCTCTACACAGCTCCAGTGATCGTCCTAAAGGGAAGGGAAGGGGAAGAGGGAAGGACAGACACATGTACATAGATGCTGGGGTTTGTGCAAGGAGCAAGGGGAGGATGTTCTGTACCCAAATTAGGGACTAAATCAAGACGGAAGCCCTGAGTTCCAGGGCACAGTCTCTAATCTAGGAGGGAAGGGAAGAAGTGACAAGGGCAGATATCCAGTGAATCCGTCCACACAACGGAGTGTGAACAGAGACTGTCACTGCAGCCATTGCCAGGGAGACAGGGAAAAACACAAAGCAGAGCTGCAGATTCCTCGCGTTGGTACAACCTTACACTGGATCTTATTATTCTCTTGGAAATTACAGCCATGAACTAGTGATAAATATGTATGTTTTAAAATTAGGCAATTTTTCTGTTTTTTTTTTTTAATATAGGGTCAGTCTCTCTACATAGCCCTGGCTGTTCTGAAACTTGTGATACAGATCAGGTTGACCTTGAACTCACAGAAATCCTCCTGCCTCATGCCTCCTGAGTGCTGGGATTAAAGGTGTACACCACCATACCCAGCCAAACTAGACAACTTTTAAAAGCAAATCATATGTGATCCTTGACAGAATCTCAGATGTAAACTTTTAAAACTATATTTTATGGAGACAGAGAAAATTAAATGAGGACTATATATTTTAAAATAGTGTGACAGTATTAAAATTCTTAGATATGATAAACATATTATAGCCAGTATATTTAAAATAGCCGAACAACATTCTACCCCCAATAAAAAGAGCTAGTTTGGAGGTCCTAGCAGGGAAGCACAGCTGCTCACTCATATGCCCTTGACCAATGACGGTCCCCCTCTATTCCAGGAAGGTCCTCCTTTTCAACTGAGCATGCAGCTTTGGGAGGTGCACAGGGGTTGGGGGTGAGGGAGGAAGGGGACACCAGCCTATCCAGCTGATCAGCCGAATAAACCCTAGAGATCAATGGGATGACAGATGTCGAAGCCAGATCATATCCCTACCCCCAATTATGAGTTTACTGATGATGAATAAGTTTTATGAAAACTCCCCAGGCTGGAAAGATAGCTCAGAGGTTAAGAGCACTGACTGTTCTTCCAGAGGTCCTGAGTTCAATTCCCAGCAACCACATGGTGGCTCATAACTTTCTATGATGACATCTGGTGCTCTCCTCTGTATACTGTGTACATAATAAATAAATCTTGAAAAAAAAGATGGAATAACTTGAATTATTAAAAGAAAAAGAAAAAAAGAAAACTCCCACTAAGTCAAAGTTGGACATGGAAAGGATTCTTATCAATATCATCATCACCAGAGACATTGATGTGAAGAAGCCCACCTCTAGTGGATACCTGATGGCCAAGTGTAGAAATCCACAGAACTCACACAGAGGATGTGTGAATAGTACTGATGCACAACAGGCAATATTGGGCTGTTTTCCTGCCTGTTGCTGCTGGGGTAGGTGAATTTGAAACTAAAATGTCTAAGAATGGGTAGACATGTCAACACTCTTCTGTCTTATGCACTGGCTGTGAAACAATGAAATGCCAATGTAAACAAAATGAATCCCATCGAGTTACCTTTCATTCAGAAGAGAGATGAGGAAATCATCTGGAAAGTCAGGGCATACACAAGAAAGCTGGCTACAACCTTGACACAGTCGCTTTTGAGTCCACTTCTGTTGGAATGATGACAACATGCTGAAGTCAAGTGCCAATATGCTTTGACTCAAGAGCTGGAAAGTCACCCATAATGATGGTAATGCCAGTAGATTCCTATTGCTCGATGCTTTGGATTACAGTCTACTGGCAACTCCACACTGTTCACAAATTGACGGTATCTATACAGCCCCATAGACCATGTGGAGACTGGCATTCTCAAACCCAGCATGAGTTGTCTATTTTACTCCAAGTAATGTCACAAGTGAAGTCTACTGAAATACACCATAAAGCATACAAAATATGCTTCCGTGTCTAGACTATATCAGTAAACATATCTATCAAAGATAATCATCATGGCATTGTTACGGGTACTGTCAGCAGCAGGAAGGGATGCACAGATCCACACTATCACCCACAGAAGCGTGAGGAATTCCTTTAATAGCTTAGAAACCTCAATTCAAGTAAAACCAGATCTTTGGTTTCAAAAGAAAAAAGTTAATTTTAGAACAAACCAGTAAGAAGCAGAGCTGGGACTTATTAAAAATAGAAAGTCATTTCACAAAAGAATGAAGCACGCCCAACAGTATGTGTGTGGCCTTCTCAAGGAAGAATTGAAGTTTATTAAAAAGACTTTAAACATTTTAATAACATTTTTATCTATTTACTTTGCTCAGATGGATAAGCACATACCAACCATTGTATGCATGTGAAGGTTTCTAATTCCAGCATGTGGGTTCCAGGTGTCAAATTGAGGCCATCAGACTTGACAGTCAGTGACTTTACCCATTGAAGAATCTTTCCAGCCCATTTTTTTGAAACAGATTTTTAGTATGTATCTGGCTGGCCAAAATCTCAATATGCATACAAGGTTGGCCTCAATTCACAGAGATCTGCCTGCTTCTGCCTTTCATGTGTTGAAAAAAAAAAAACTTTGGGAAATACTAAGATATTTACCAAATGTGGTTATGGTTATAAAAGGACAGTCATATGCAAGGGTAAGTATGCTTATCAAGGGGCAGCCATAGCTAAGTGTTTGGCATTATCCTCACTACCATTTTGGTAGCTTTCAAAGGGTTGCTAAGAAACCTTATTTTTGTCTTGATAAATGATATTATAGGGTGGCTGTGGTAGTTTATTAAATAAGATTATTATTTGATAAGGGAGTATCAGGAGTCACTGGGGTGTGATACTAAGTGTAGGACATCTTTTGATGCTAATGACCTGATGAGGTCCCAAAAAAGTTGTACACTCATAGCTGAAAAAGGGAAAAGGCCTTGAATAAATGTTATGTTGGAATTCTTGATTCTCAGCTAATGAGACGCTTCAGGCAGACTTTGAGAAGAGGGGCCCCTTTCCATGTCTCCACAATTTTCTTCAGCTTCTTTCTTGTCTCAGTATTAGTAAAGTGACCCATTAATGCAGGCAGCTATTTTCATTGATTATCTTAATTCATCCAGGTCATTTCAATGCTATCAGTGCCCACACACTAAGTGGATTTATAGCTCACACTGTTTGCAAGTTTGCTAGGCTGAAGAAAAAGATCAGCAGTCATTCTGGTAAGATGCTAGAAGATAGTTCTGCAGTTTGAAATCTGGTGCTTCAGCATGTCCCCAGCGATTAAAAGAAGGTACTTGATCTCCTGGGGCTGAATCCCAGGAGATAGTAAACTGCTCAGCCTGGGTGCTGGGAACTGAATTCTGGTCCCCTACAAGGGCAGCAAATTCTCTTAACCACTGAGCCATCACCTTTCCAGACCCTTAATAGGTATTTTCAACAGCAACAACTTGGTCAAAATCTGTCCCAGAACTTTAAGACCCATAATACAAAATTCAGTGAAAGAAAAAATATCAGCATGGGTGATAAGAAAAGAAAGACTGCTTAGGGAGAAAGATTATTGGTGGGGTGGTGGAAATGAGTCTGTGTAGTGGGATTATACTGGTAATATAAATATCTGTCCCGCCTATGAGTTTAATAAAAGCTGATTTACCAAAGACAGACAGGAAGTGTGGGCGGGGCTACCAGGCTAAGAAAACTCGGGAACATCTCAGAGCTGAGACAGACGCCAGACAGATGCCAGATGGAGATATAGACACGACAAGGAGACGGTAGCAGACACAGAGGAAAGAAACTGAAATGCTGCTATGAGAAAAGGTTCGGAGCCGCACGACTGAACAAGATGGGTTAGATTGAGAGCAAGCACTAGCAAATCATATGCCTGGGTCCTAGGTTGCTCAGCATACACAAAATTAATATAAGCCTGTATGTGATTATTTGAGGCAAAGGAGGGCCAAGAGTGGGACCAAACCTCTAGTTTAGGCCCAGAAAGTCCGGGCCAGAAATATTTACAAGAAGTCTGGAGAACTGAGTACCCTTCAGTGACCTTTTAGCAGGAGAAGAACCAAAGGCCAAGACAAAAACCACTTTTCCAATCAGTCAACAAACATTAGATCTGGACACAGAGGCTTGGGGCCTTTACTCTCGGTACTACAGAGATGCCTACAGAAATGCCCTCAGGCAGAGGGGGGATAGCTTATCAGTGGTGGTTTTGATTAGTGTGTCCACCACCCTGGATTTGGTACACACACACACACACACACACACACACACACACTAAAATATTTTGGTTTTTTTTTTTTTACTTTATTTATTTATTTGCCTTGGTGTTTGCCTGGAACTACAGACAGTTGTTAGCTGCCATGTGGGTGCTGGGAATCAAACCCGGGTCCTCTGGAAGAGCAGACGATGCTCTTAACCACTGAGCCATCTCTCCAGCCCCCACTAAAATGTTTTAAGGTGAAGCACATGCAGGTGAAATGAACAGCAGCTGGAAGCCAGTATGTCTGCAGGGCTCTACCTGGGAGAAAGCAGCAGCAGAGATGCCTCCAGGGTTGGAGGAGTCTTCATGACATGGTTAGAACTTCAGCTTTTATTCTGAATGTGCTGAGAAGAGGAATGAGGTAAACTGTTGGGGAATATTGCTTCACACTGTGAAGATGTGTCACTGTGGTTGGTTTAATAAAGAGCTAAACAGCCAATATCTAGGCAGGAGGTATGGGTGGGACTTCTGGACAGAAGGAACTCTGGGAAGAAGAAAGGGAATGTTGCCAGGGAGACAGAGAAAGCATAAATGCAGGAGAGGTAAAGCCACAAACCACGTGGCAGCATGCAGATTGATCAAAATGGGTTAATTTAAGTTATAAGAGATAGTTAGGAACAAGCCTAAGCTAAGGCCAAATTTTCATAATTAATAAGTCTCTAGGTCATTATTTGGGAGCTGGCAGTCCAGTACACAGCATGTAAATCCACATAGAGCCTGAGAATGCTAGAGAAAAGAAAAAAGAAAAAAAAAGTCTGAGTAGGCTTGATGCCTGCAGCATAGACAGGAGTAGTTCTTTTAAAAGGCCCTGCTACTCAGCACTTGACTGGCGTTTCTGAGTAGTGGGCAGCATGGTACTTGGATGCTGGAGACTAGGTAGGAGCACCTACTGGATCTGGGCAGACAGACTGGCTTCAGGCTCAGCTCTCACTTACGTGAGGGGCGGAGCCAGCCATATGGTAGGTTAAGAGTTGTCTCAAGTGGTCAGAGAGTGTTGCAGATTCTCAGTAAAGACAGATACAGATTGAGGAAAAACAAAAACAAACAAACAAAAAACCACTAAACAGGTTACAATATGTTTAAAAAATGCGCATAGGCTTAAAAAAAGAAAGAAAATAGGTATAGACAGTTATAGAAAAATAGTTTAAATAATAAACTCTTTAAATAGAGAATGAGATAATATTAAAAAGATAAGCCACATAATGATGGAAAATATACAGGGAGTCTGGATCTTGTAGATTTTGTTTTCAGAGATGGAACTGTAAGAGGGACTGCTGGATTAAACCAACCTAGATACTTTAGGAATGCCTTAACTTTAAAATGAAAGCCAGAAAATGTATTGCTTTGGAGAAAGAAGTTATGCTTTTGTTTCCATAGAAAAGAGAAGGCTGTAGACTCATTCAAGGTTGATAGAGATAAGATTTGACTACAGAAACCCCCCCCCAAAAAAAATCCTGATTACAGGATTACAGACATAATGAAATAAACTTAAAAAAAAAAAAAAACTACAAGACAGGTAACATATTTTTCCTGCTCAAGCATAAAAAAAAAAAAAATCATCTTTTGCTGGCTTGTATACAATAACACAGTTCATACTTGTGTTAATGCAGATATGTATGTTACCTTTGAAAGTTTATATGTTTTCAGAGCAAGGGGACCAGACACCAATGAAAATGTGTGGCCTTGGTGATCCACCCTCTCAGAGTGCCTCTGTTTCATTTTCCTTGGAGTTTTACATCCAGAACAGCTTTCAAGGCTGCTGGCTGAGATGGACCAACCTCACAAGCTGTTCTAGTCAGGACTACAGATAAGCCTTGCACTTTCTCATTACATAGAGACTGGACAACAAATGTTATGGCTAGTTTTTCCAGGACTTGACCATTATCTCAATTTTCTCAGGTTCCCAAAAGATGCCATCACCTCAGGACAACAGGAAACACTCTAGAGAACATAATGCCCACAGTTTCTGGTCATTCACTGGGTTATAAATGTTTATTTTTTTTAATGGGGTTGTTTACAAGTTGTTATTGATAATGGTCAGTAAAAAAAACTGAGCAAAAGAGATTAGATTCAGGGATTGAATTCTGAAAAAAAAAAGGGGGGGCAGATATAGTATCTGAGAAATAATATATAGTATAAGAGAAATAATGGGATAAAAGGGTGAATTGTTAAGTCTACTTTTGAATAACCAATAGTCTCAAATATTTTACATTGGAATGGAGTTTTGTATACTAATACAATTTAAGCTTATACTGTATACATATTTCTATTCTTGTTTAAAATATTGTACCTATGCAACTCTTTTAAAAATGTAATGTAAAGTTTTAGTCCTTAAAGGAAATTTAGGATAATAAAGGCATACAGGTTAATAATTAGTCATCTATAACAATCAAACTTATAATAATGTTAGGTATGTTTTCAGGGTCATACACATATATATTTCAGATAGATGATCTTCAAACACTTCAAAGATCTATAAAATATGCCATTTAAAATGTTATAATAACATGAGGCTTTTTGTGACAGTAAGACACACCAATCTACTTCAAAAAAATGCTGATGGGCATGAAAGAGCTCCCGTATAGAGTTTGCTTTCTTCATGACAGAAGCTAGCCATTGAGACAAGAAATTACCCTTGCCTTGACTGCTGACAGTATGCTGTACAAACTGGACAGACAGGGCACAAAAGAAAGTGATGCCAAATTTTGCCAAGACAAGGTAGGATAGTCTTTCAAAAATTCCTGATGCTTGTCTCATTGTCCTAATACAGTAATATTTGGGAAGGCTAACCCCAAATAGATGATGGGAATGCAATTACTCTGATGAAATTTGGTTTTGATAATCAGAAAATTTTCTAAGTGTATTTACATTCTGCTTTGTATAATGAATCATTAGGGAGAGAATAAATAATTGATCAGAAGGGGCTGGAGAGATGGCTCAGCGGTTAAGAGCACCGTCTGCTCTTCCAGAGGACCCGGGTTCGATTCCCAGCACCCACATGGCAGCTAACAACTGTCTGTAGTTCCAGTTCAAGGAAAATAAATAAATAAATAAAGCTTAAAAAAAAATAAAAAATAAATAATTGATCAGAAAAGTTCAAAAACTTCCTGCTTCACAGAAAAGTGTTTTAGATATTTCAGGCCTGTAGGCTGAAGATTAATGTCACAACATTACAGGGGAACCTTACAGTGACTGTCCAAGTAGCCAGATGTTTCTGATTTGAAAGTTACTTGTTCTGCATTTTCTGTTTACTCACGTATTATATATCTTTCTTGGGTCTTTCATGGGGTTAGAGACTAGACAGTTACAGTTACAATTTCCCCTACTCATGAGAGGACGTAATTAGGACTTTGAACTCATCAAGAGAACATAGATAATGGATAATTTTCTTTGAATTTGCCAAATACAAAAGAACTGGGCACTGTGATTGTAATTCTTATCTGATAATTGTTCTTATTGTTTATACTTTTATTAAGTTAGCATTAAAAACTTTTCATTTTATTTATACAAAAGAAATGTTGTAGATTATTCTTTTACAGTTCATGAAGATATGTCACTGTGACTGGTTTAATAAAAAGCTAAATGGCCAATAGCTAGGCAGGAAGAGGTTAGGCAGGACTTCTGGGGACACAGAGGTCTTGGGGAAGAAGAAAGGCAGAGTCACCAGCTGGACACAGAAGCAAGACATGCAAAGGAGAAGTAAAAGCCACAAGCCACAGAACAGCATATAGATGAAGATAAATGGGTTAATTTAAGTTATAAGAGCTCGCTAGATACAAGCCTAAGCTAAGGCTGAACTTTCATTATTAATAATAAGTCTCTGTGTCATTTTTTGTGAGCTGACAGGCCAAAGAAAAATCCATCTACGCTGAACTGAGCCAGGTATTAAAGGATTGCTCTAGTGTTTGTGTTTAGAGACACAAATGAAAACCAGGCAAGCCAATTAGGAGGTCAGTGCATGACAGCTGTTAGTGCA
The DNA here is from genome assembly GCA_004025045.1 of Sigmodon hispidus. Lineage (NCBI taxonomy): Eukaryota > Metazoa > Chordata > Mammalia > Rodentia > Cricetidae > Sigmodon > Sigmodon hispidus. The sequence continues at coordinate 26,639 of PVIH01008589.1, forward strand.
GAGAGATGATGTGTAAGGGCTGAGCTTGTCAGGAGCAGCTCTGAGGGCACTGAAAGAGTGGAACCTGGCCTGAGTAAGTCTAACAGAAATGGAAAGGGCAACTGGGAAGACAGAGAAATGTAGGGCTGTGAAGGAGAGAAAATGGACAGTAGCTGGAGGAGATGCAATTATGTGTGCTGACAGAAATAACCCACTGGGTGATAACTGCATTAATTTGCATTCATTTTTTTGGCATAGATTAATATATTATCAGTTGATATTATTTATATAGGAGGCAGGTATAGTCAGACTTTCTTTGAACTGCCAGCACCATAATTATGACACACAGACTTATTAATTATGAAAGCTTGGCTTTAGCTTAGGCTTGTTTCCAACTAGCTCTTAAAACTTAAATTAACCTGTTTCTATTAATTTATATTCTGCCATTCACTACCTGTCCTCAGTACTGTATGACCAACTTCCTCTAAGTCTGGCTGGTGGATCCCCACCTCAAATTCTTTTTCAGTTCCTATCTCTTCCCATAAGTCCCTCCTGTCCTCTCCTGCCTAGCTATTGGCCATTCAGTTCTTTATTAATCCAATCAGAAGGTACCTTAGGCAAATGAGGTAAGACAGAGACATCTTTATACAGTGTACAAAAGAATTATTCCAACAGGATACAAATTTAAGCTTATTTTGTTATGCTGTATATATATATATATATATATTCTTGTTTAAAATATTGTACCTATGTAGCTCATTTAAAACTGTAATGTAAAGTTTTAGTCCTTGAAAGCTATTTAGGGTAATAAAGAAATACAGGTTAATAGTCAATCATCTATAATACTCAAACTTATAGTAATGTTAGGTATGTTTTCAAGGTCATACACATATATATTTCAGATAGATGATCTTCAAACACTTCAAAGATCTATAAAATATGCCATTTAAAATGTTAATAATACATAAACAGAAAATGCAGAGCAAGTAACTTCCAAATCATCTGGCTGCTTGGACAGTCACCCTAAGGTTCCTCTGTAATGTTGTGACATTAATCTTCAGTTTACAGGCCTAGAATATCTGATACACTTTCCTGTGAAGCAGGAAGTTTTTTAACTTTTTCTGATCAATTCTTTATTCTCTCCCTAGTGATTCATTATACAAAGCAGAATGTAAATACACTTAGAAAATTTTCTGATTATCAAAACCAAATTTCATCAGAGTAATTGCATTCCCATCATCTATTTGGGGTTAGCCTTCCCAAATATTACTGTATTAGGACAATGAGACAAGCATCAGAAATTTTTGAAAGACTATCCTACCTTGTCTTGGCAAAATTTGGCATCACTTTCTTTTGTGCCCTGTCTCTCCAGTTTGTACAGCATACTGTCCGAAACACTTGCTGCTCCAACAACCTTGAGGAAATGAAAGAAGAAAGGCTCATGGGCAGAGTCAAAGATGGCCCGCAGCTGAAGCCAGGGACAGTCCACCCATAACAGCAGCAGGAAAGAAAGACAGTGTGTAGGTCCAGATTCAGAACGTGTGTGGACATGGTGGTGACAGCCATGGAAGTTATATTCTGACTACTTTTTTTTCCTTAGGGAAACTGGGAGGGTGAGGATGGGAGAGGCAACAGACATCTATCTGCAGGTTGAGAAGCATGAAAGCTAAGGTATCTGGGAAACTGACCACAACCCAGATGGTTCATTCCAGAAGGCAAATGGTAAATGGCATGCATGTTTGGAAGGTATGCAGTGTGGGATGAGTGTTCCAGAGAAATGTGCAGCTAGGCATCTGAGAATCCAAACACTACTCAGAAGGTACACAGTATGTGTGTGTTTGGGAGGTGTGGGGTATGGAATGACTGTGACAAAAACTGTGTGCCTGAAAAATTGGGGTCCTTTTGAGGCTGGGATCCTTTAGTGTGAGCTAAGTCAGCCTCATTGTGTTTTTCTGCTGTTATGCTATACTGAGTGGGTTCAGGCTTGGAACTGAGTTACGCAAGAGGGTAATTTTTTAAAAAATTAAACTAGTTGAAGAGAACAATAAAAATGCAATACAGATTGAGACTAGCACTAGAAGTGAGAGGCAAAGATTAGTGTAACAAGACTTTCCCTGGGAAGACATAAATTCACAGACCAGCAAAATGGACAAGCTTTGTGACCAGAGTTCCATATTCCATACCTGGAGCCAAAATTTATGCGCATAAATTATTTTTCTGTCTCTCTCAGTCTGTGTCTCTGTCTCTCTCTACGTGTGTATCTGTGTGTGTTCCTCTCTCCCTCATAAATATATTTTTTTTAAACTTTATTTATTTATTATTTATTTATTTATTTATTTATTTATTTGCCTTGGTATTTGCCTGGAACTGGAACTACAGACAGTTGTGAGCTGCCATGTGGGTGCTGGGAATCGAACCCAGGTCCTCTGGAAGAGCAGATGGTGCTCTTAACCGCTGAGCCATCTCTCCAGCCCCATAAATATAATTTTTAAAAAGAAATGTTATTGACCCCTAATAGAAAGGATACTGGCAGCCAAAAAAATGTCTAAGTCCAGCCTTGCTGTAGGATGTCCTTCTCCATGCTTCAAATGTATGTTGCTCTCATTGGCTGATAATAAAGCAGTTTGGCCTTTGGCAAGGCAAGATAAGGTTACGCAGTTCAATCAAACTTAGGACTTGGAGGAAAAAGGGCAGAGTCGAGGCAGATGCCAGCCAGTCACCCAAGAAACAAGATTCAAAAAGAGGACCGGTAAGCCATGGACCACTAGGCAATACATAAATTAATATAAGTGGACCTATTTAAATGTAAAGCTAGTTAGCAATAAGTCTGAGCCATTGGACAAGCATTTATAATTAATATGAGCCTCTGAGTGGTAATTTGGGAAGTGACTGCTGGGTATAATTGAGCAGACAGGACAGAAAGCTCTGTCTCCATTTATACAGTCTATTGGAGTTACTTACAGGAAGATAATTAACTGAAAGGCAACTATACCACTAGGAAGTCTCCTGAGCTACCCAGGGGTGGTTATATCACCGGAGTCTCACTGACTTCATGATGACTTGTAGATAGACAGAATTTCTTTTCTACTACCAGCCCCAAATAATGACACGGAAATTCCTTATTAAGTATGAAAGCTTGGCCTATAGCTTAGGCTTGTCCTAGTAGCTCTTACAGCTTAGATTAACCCATTTATAATAATCTACATTTTGCCTTGTAGCTTTTTACCTCTCTTCTATCTTGCACCTATGTTTCCTCTCCATGTCCTCTGGCATCTCTGCTGTACCTCAACTCATCTCCTCTCCTATTCTCTCTGCCTGGAAGCCCCACCTAACTTCTTCCCACCTAGCTAGTGGCCATTCAGCTCTTTATTAAACCAGTCAGAAGACACCTTAGAAAGGCATATCTTCACAGTGTACAAAGAGACTATCCCACAACAATGACTTACTGAGAATTATCACTGAGCAACATTGGCAACTACGCCACTGAAGAACAGCCCCCCAATACAACACACACACACACACACACACACACACACACACACACAGAGTGAATGAACTTGGGCTATATAAATGATTGCATTATGGAGGGGTAGAGTATCATATAATCTGAAAATAGGAGTTAAAATAGGGAGGAGGCAGAGAAATGATCTGGAAGCCAGCAGCAGCAAGAGGAGGAGGAAAGGCAGAGGCTGATACCAGCTGCTCTAGAAAGGACTTCAGGAAGAGTATCCTCTGGAGCAGAGGTTCCAGTATACCAGGAAAGCAAAGGGACATTTACAGATAAGAGAACAGAAATCACCTGCAGCATGACAAGTTTGACAGTACTAAAGCACCAAAACACAATGTCCAAGGCTTGCTAACAATTTCAAAGTTATCTGTAGCTCGCTGTATTTTCTGATCCAAAATATACTTAGTGTCTAACGTGGGACCCAGTTGCCATTCTTATTTTTATAAGCAAACCACAATAAACATAATATTCTCCAGAAATAGCTCTAAAGACAGGCTTATGGTGATGAAAGCCTGAGAACCAGGGCAATGGATGGTGACCCAGAATTGTATCTAGGGTGAATCTGATGAGATGCAATGAAAGGAAGAGAGCAGAAGGGAGATAACTCTAGGTATTGTTGTACGTCAACAAAAAAAAGTCAGTGAAAGGAACAAGAAACCTTATAAGTCTAAAAGTTTTATTACTTTTAATAAGGCAGTCCATAGTAGGCTATAATGCCTACAGTTCAGTGTATCAGAATGTCCAATAACCACTGGAAAAATGTCTATAACTCAGAAGTGAAGTGGAAAGCTATCTTAGAAGTCATTGCCCAAATATGTGGAAGCTGAAATGGGTGAGGAACAAACTCAAACATTATGCCGTAAACAAGAGTAAAAATATACATGCAGTGTAACAAATTGTAGCAATAAATCAAAATCCCTATCAATGTAAAGTATTTTAAACAAGTAGTTGCTTTTTAAAAATAGATTCAATAATCTACCCTTTTATCCTATCATATCTATCCCCTTTTATTCTTTATAAAGAGATTGACTATGACCAACAACAAAACTCTTTAAACAAAGATAAACATCCATAACCTATTTTGGAGAATGTTGGCATAGTTTTCTAAGTATTCCTGCTGATCTGGGGCACTGGTAATCTTTGAGGGACCCTGACGTTGGATCATCTTAGCAGCCTTGAAGCTGATGTGGATGTTGGATCTTCTGTACCATCTCTTCCCACCAGGGATTTTCCAGGGGGGGGTCTTTCTTGACCAAACCAAATCAGCCTGGAAGCAATGCACAGGATCTTAAATTCTGTAGAAACAAAAGCAGAACCTCTTTCCTTAGACCCAAGTTTTAAAGTCAAGATACCTTTAAATATATATGTTGATTAGCTTAGCAGCCTTTACAATCAAATATCATTCTGCAGTTAGCTCACTAACAGTTAAAAAAAATAAAATAAAACACAATAATATACATAATCCAGACTGTATATTTTCCATCTTTATGTAGCTATTTTTATATTATGCTTACTGTCTTTTTAAAGACTTTATTTTTTAACTATTTATTTCTATATATCTACCTATACAAGTTTTTCTATTTCTTCCAAGCTTATGTATCTTTTTAAACACTGAAAACCATTCAGAGGTTTTCTCCATCTGAATCTATTTTATTGTATATTTTTAATTATGTTTTCTAAGAGTTTTTAAACTGCTAAACTTTGTGGCTAGTATGAAGGGATAGATTTGCCTTTACAAAACTTTATCTCAGGAAAAGACCATTTTAGTGCTTGAGGGCAGGACCCAGGTCTAAGAAGAATCTAGGAAAAAAATCTCAGGAATGTGCCTGACAGCCAATAGAATAAAAACTTCATTTTGCGCCAAAAGTTTAGACAATAATTTTCAAGAATTACTGCACCCCATACTCCTTTACTCAATCTTGAAATGCCAAGATGTATAACACCCCACTTACACTTATCTTTTTCTTTAAAAACCCTCTCATCCCTAAGTGCAGAGCCGAATTCCTTCCGCTGTGTCAGAACAAAAGGTTTAGAGTTTGTTTGCACATGCCTAAAAGAATAAACTGACCCTCACGTGTTTTCATGCGAATCCAGCTTCTTGGTGGTCTTTGGGGGTCCCTTGACATAGGTACTGCTGGCTCTGCCCCATGCTGCTTTTCAACATGATGGAGGTATCAATCAGTCACACTTACCTTTGCAATTCTGGGAAGCAGTATTAAGTAGCATGGGGCTGTGTTTTTAAACCCATGGCTGTACTCCTAATCCCCAAAGCAGTGGCCTCTTAGTACTGAAGCCCATGAGAAAGGCTACAGAAATTGGCCATGCAGCTTAGTTCATGGTGGCTGGTGTACCATGTCACAACCCCCAAATGTAGTGCGAATCAGGCGTTATTCACCGTGATCTGAAGGTGTGGCCTTTAGGCCTTGAGGACCAACGTACAGTGGGTGGCCAGGCCAAACTAAGACCAGGTGCACACTGTCTTCCCTTCATCTGCTCCTTCTCATTCTTGGAGAGAGGATCTGACACATCACCACCGGCCTGTGGTCCCACTTTCCAGGAATTGCCCTATGGTTCTATATTTTGTATCAGTGAGCGTTTCATATAAACCCCTTAATAAATATTAATCTTTTCATATAATCAGTTGCTAGTGATTAATACCTACTATACTCAAACAAGACCACCACAGAAGCAGAATCCTATGTAAGCACAAGGGGTTTATTAAGTACAAGCTCAATCTTGAGCAGAAGCTCAGCACTCTGATGCATAAGGATAAGATTGGCCCCGAGCCATCACAGTGAAGGGGTTTTAAAGGAAAAGCAGGGAGTTTGGGTCTAAGGTAATTTGGAGAATTTTCATCGGCAGTTCCCAGGGCATTAGGCGCCCCACAGGTATTGTTTACGAAAATTTCTATGCACTGGTATGTCTGGGTAAGGTTGCCCTGACTGGAGGTGTTGAACTGTTTGGGACTGTTTGTGGTTGTTTTTAAAACTCTGTAGTTTTTCTTGGAACTGAGTGGAGTTAAGTTCAGCCTTTGGCCAAGTTCTGTTTAAAATGGAGTTCTTTTTCAAAATGGAGTTTTTTCCTGTTCTCTTCACTAGCAGCCGGCTACATCTCCCTACACTGCTGCTGGCATGAGACTGAGATTAGGAAGCTCAGTATGGCTACGTTTCTGTGTGTTTAGAATCTTTTAAAAGTTTTTTTCATTGTCTGACAGTGGGCACCGTTCCGGCCCACAGTATGGTCAAATTTCTCCCACCCACAGTCCTGCAGCAGTGTATAAAATAATTAGTCAAAAGCTTAAATTAATTACAAACTGTTTGGCCTATGGCTCAGGCTCATTACTCACTAGCTCTTATAACTTAGCTCAACCCCCTTCTATTATCAATGTGTTGCCACAAGGCACTGTGCCTTTACCTCTGTTCCATTACATCTTGCTTTCTGGGTGGTGGTCTGAAGCTCCTCCTTGACCACGCCCTCCTTCATCTTTCCCTCTGCTTGGATTTCCTGCCTGCCTCTAAGCTGCCTTGCCACAAGCCAAAACAGCTTCTTTATTAAGAAGTGTTAATAAAGTATATTCACCGCATATAGAAAGACGTCCCACATCTGAGGGACAAGATCCAAGACCTCAAAAAATGTTCAGTCATCTCAATTGAATTCTGAACCTTTAGAAGCCATGAATAAAACAAAATAGTTGTTCTGATGCTTGATTTTAGACAACAGGTCAAGAAACAATAGAAATAGCTGCTTCAACAGTAAAAATTTGGGTGTAGCTAATTTGTTACACCAAAATACTTAGTGTTGTAGTCATTTAATATCACTGTAAGTAAATTCAACAATTTTCCAATCAGGAAAGTCACCATACTAGAATGAAAAGTATGAATAAAATACTATGATCTTTCATGTGTATAGTATATCCTACTTCATGTTTCCTATTATAGTGTCAGAGCCACCAAACTTAAATCCAGATCCTTTGTGTTTTTTTTTTTTTTTTTATAGTGACACTGAGAACTTTATTGCAAGCACATCACCAGTGACACCACTGAGGAGCATAAGATCTGAATCTTGCTTTGCATTCTTTTTCTGCCAAGAGATTGTAAAAGTATCTTAAATAAACCCTATCAGAAGATGTAGAAAATTTTATCAGATAAAAACTTCCGAATTTTATCAAATCTAAAATTACCAAATGTAAAAGATACTTTTATATAATCAAGTCATACGGTAACACTAAGTTTTTGGACTACTCCAAGACATTTAGATACTTCAAGGCCAACATTAAGTTTAATGTAGTATAGAGGTTGGAAGCAACAAGTTATCTTCTATAAATGAGACTAGGGCCTCTGCTTCTACTTTTTGAAAAAGTAGATTTTTTTTCAAAGGAAAAGAGATGTGTAACTCTTCTTAAATAGAGTGTTGGGGGCTGGAGAGATGGCTTAGCGGTTAAGTGCACTGACTGTTCTTCTGGAAGACCTGAGTTCGATTCCCAGCATCCACATGGCAGCCAACAACTGTCTGTAATTCCAAGATCTGACACCTTTACAGTTGTTACAGTTGTTACACATGCAGGCAAAACACCAATTCACATAAAATAAATTTTAAAAAGTGTTGGATTTTCCACTTATGAAAAAATGAGGTAGGGTCTAAAAAGATGAGAAATGACTTTTTACAAGATCTTCCAAAGAAGAGCCATCACTGATAACAAGGTCATTAAACTGGTCTTGAATTTGGTCCATAGTTTGTGGGAGATCTCGAGCTGGAATAAACCATTCATGCTCTTCTTCTTCTTCCAGCTTTTCTTGGAAACAGCGTTCAATAAATTCCTCTTCCCACAACTCCTCTTCTATTTGTCTGTTGAATTCCTCTTCATTTTCCATCCACATGTACTCTGCAAGCGGATTATCATCTTCATAAGAATGGCCGTTAATAATCACATCTTCATTGATGATGCTTGGGCTCATACTGCTTCGACTTGGATCTTTCATGGTTAGTGTTCCTTGTCGTTTTTAACCCAGGGCACGGCAGCAGGGATGGCAGCCAAAGAATCCTGTCGGCCTCCAGGGATCTCCACAGGCAGCGCTGCTCCCCTGCTCGACATGCGCTTTGCCCACTGCCTCCCTTCTCCACTAGATCCTTTGTTAATGTTGCCTGTCCTCTTCACTTAGCTGTAAGAGTAACTAATTGTTTCTTCATTGACGGAGGTGTAGCTGTTAGGCCAGCCTTCTACCACTGAGCTACACCCCACACACATTCACCTGAGAGAATCCGCCTTTGTTGTGGGGTTTGGGGTTCAAAGATGCAGCTACTAGGCCTTGCCCTTTCACTCTTATTTCAAATTCTATTGCATGAATGTGGAATAAAATGTATACTCACTCTTTTCATGCCACTATACATATAAAGATTTTATTTCACATCTCTTTTATAGTTCTACTAGGCAACATGTCATACTGTTGACATTTAAAAAAATCAGTTTCTCCCAGTAATTACTTGTATTTGTATTTTAAAGCTACAAAAATTAACACCCAATAATGCTCTTGCCCCTTCCACTGTCTTAAAATACAACATAAAGTTTTAAAAGTCCTATAAATATAAAGAACTCTCTCTGAACTAAGCAAACTTTCTTTTTCTACCTTTCTGGGATGCAGGTTCACCACTTTGTCATTTACTTTTGAGAGAATAAAGTTAGAGAATCACCACCCTAGAAGGCAGGATAAGATAACAACAATAACAAAAATCAGAGCTTTTGTGGTTTACAGACTTAAAGGGAAAAATCCTGTACACTGTGTAAATTATATTGTAATTGGTTTAATAAAGAAGCTGACTGGGCAATATCTGGACAGGATAAGGTTTGGTGGGAAAACCAGACTAAGAATGCTGGGAAGAAAGAGGTCTAATTCAGGAGTCACCATCGAGACATGGAGAGGAAACAGGAGGTCCAAGATGAAAAAGAGATAATGTCACACGGCAGAATGTATATTAATATAGATGAGTTAATTTATGTTGTAAGTCACCAGCGAGACATGGAGAGGAAACAGGAGGTCCAAGATGAAAAAGAGGTAATGTCACACGGCAGAATGTATATTAATATAGATGAGTTAATTTATGTTGTAAGACTTAGCTAGTAATAAGCCTGAGCTATCAGCCAAGCACTTATAATATTAAATCTCTATATTGGTTATCTGGGAAAAGGAAAAAAATGTCTGCCTACAAATGGCATTCTAACATAGGGCCAGCCTCTACCAGCATGTGAACTTTTGGTAAAGGCATGGATTTATCATTACAAAACAATTTCAGGAAAAGAGCACTTAATGCCTGAAGGCAGTGTTGTGCCCTGGTCTCAAGGTCCCCCAAAAAGATCACCAGAGACACAAACTCTCCAAAATGCAAAAAGCAAAGTTTATTGAAAATTAACAAGGACCTCTGTCCGGCACATAGGCATGACAGTGGCCAGAGGAGGTACCTCCCCTTTGCAAGCTGGGTTTCCAAGGGCAAAATTACAAGGTTATACATTAATTGGGGTCATTTAGTATTGATACAATTCTGATTAGCTCCTCTTTTGGGGGAGTTTTTAGACTTCCTCTGTTATCTTAGCTGGCTGTGTGCCAAGCCCTTTCTTTTTTTTCTACCTCCTGGGTTGGGTCTTTGCAGGCTATCTCTGATCCTGAGACATTCCATGGATAATTAACTGTTATCAGTCCCTAAGATACCACTTCTGTTTGACCTATGCAGACTGAGGCTTGTCCCGAAGCTGGGAATTTCTACTCAAAAATGGAGGTGCTTCTCTGATTCTTCATTTCCCCCTTCTCATGGGCCTGATGGATCCCAATCATGGGTTCCAGATAGTTAGTTCTGGCTCATAAGTGCCTCTCTATGTCTTCCATCCTGCCAGGATCATTACAATCTTAGCTTCATGAAGGCAGCAACCAAGTCCCTGTGCTTCTGAGGTGACACCTGGTGCCATCTCCTCCTGCCCCCACAACTTTAGATCTAGTCACCTGTTTCCAGCTATCTCAGAGCTGTCAAGGCTTGTCCATCTGAAGGATGGTCATACTCCGCCTCCTTTGCACCAGCTCCTGTGCCTACACTTGCAGGCCCAAACTGATCTGCAAGGTCTCACTGGGATCTAGTGATATCACAGCCAACTACAGAATCCAGGGCTTACTCGCAGGCATAGCTCTCAGAGGCAGGTAGGGGTGAGGTGGGGGAGCACCTGCTGCTGTCCCCTGTGGCTAAGTCTGTTCTTCACCTCAAGATAGCTACGCTGCCATTCTTGCATCCTGGCAGATCCTCACATTGGTACCCTAGCCCCATGAAAAAAGGGCTAACATATCTATTCATTATCAGTTAGCCAATCTTTAATCACTAGAGGGGCTACAGTGTCTCTGCAAACTAGAATATTCCCACGGTACTGGCTCTGTGAAGGAGAAGAGTTGCTGGAAAACAAATCAGTAAGTTGATCAGCATGGACCTGGCTTGGAATGGGGTGCTATTATGGCTACTTCTCAGTGCAGGCTCTCAGTTCCACCTTCTGGCAAGCCAGCTAGACATCACCCCAGCACTGTCCTGCTCTCCTCACTCACCCCAACTGCATGCCACTGCAAGGCTGTTTAGACTCTGACCCTAGCTTAGAGGGCAGGAATACTTGCTAGATTTCCAGTCTCTCCCCTCTCCCTGCAAAAGGGCTGGGGCAGGGGAATAGGTTGGACAGATAGGGCCTAGGGCCAAGCCTAACAGGTCTGTGGCTTCTAGGTTCCTCTCTAGTGAGGTCCATTAGATCCACAGATGGAGCCCCTTGGGTCTTCAGCCTCAGTGTCCCTAAGGACCGCTTCCCTGATAGAGGCCTGACCATGGGTTCCTGGGGCCCAGCAGGGAAGTGCCTTTCAAGGTGCCATCTTCTTCCTCAAATGTGTAAACAGTGTGACCAACCAGAGGTCAGTCATTCTCCTGACTTCTCAAGGCAAGATACTTTGAGACAGTAACAGCTGGGACCTCTGGGATCCTATAGCCCATAGAAAGCTGACTTGCAAGGCCAAACTTCAGGCTGTAGGGACCTTTTGGCCTCCACAAAAAAAAAAAAAAAAAAAAAAAAAAAAAATGTTTCCTATGCCTGCAGGTTTCCTTTTAACTTAGCATTTCAACCTGTTATGAGTTGGGAATATGGGTGACGTTTCTCTATTATTGCTTCAAGCTGACACTGGGGTATTGTTCTCAGGGCCCAAAAAGGCTGAAAAGCTAATAAAAGGGCTGGGAGTTTTTCCCACAGTAAAGGGACATATAGAAGACTGACCCTACTTTATCTAGGAAAAAGTGTGCAATCAATTCTCCAATGTCCTGCTGCTTGTCCAGATCACCACTAGGCTGGGTCCTGGTGGCAGGCATTACATCTTGCCCTGATCAGCACCCACTGCAATCCAGATGGAGACATCCTGATGCCTCGTAATCTTCTTTGGAGGCCTTGGGTCACTGTTAGCTTCTGGAAGTCTTTGTCTGATATAAATAAACATTTTAAATGCCATATTCTGCAGATCTCCATAGTATGAGGGCTGCCCAGGTATATCTGAATAGAAAACTTTGTTTCTAGTTACTTGTTGTAAGTTCAACCCTGAAAACATAATTATGACTGTGTCTCCTAACAGCCTTTAATATGTTAGCAGCTTTCATAAGACTGGGACGTTACAATTTATTTCTGTCAGGTTTTGCCCTAAAAATAATAATATTGAATTGAAACTCTCCCTAGTATCGAAAATAAAAACTTTTATATAACTCAGTTTATCCAAATATCTTAAGGTTAACAAGTTTAACTAAGACAAGGAGTCTAGACACACATTCTAAAGCCTGAACAGACCTTGAGTAGGGAGATACTTTGTAAGCAGACATCTGACATGTAGGTGGCACCTACATATATTACACGTAACTGCTGCCACCCTTATACCAGGTTTCCTCCACATCTGGCAGTGGTGAGCCTAGCAGGTCCAGGAGGATGCAGTGGGCTTGAAGTCAGGGTCTGGTAGCAGTGTGGCTGGGTTAAGGGCCATGGGCACCTGGAATGTAATTCTGGTGGGATTGAGAAGTAAGGCTTGCTAATGAATCATTCTGGCATTTCTCAGTCATTGGTCCAGTAGCCATTTAAGGACTGCCTCCAGGGCATGTAGGGTGACAATGGTTAAGTTTTGCCCCAGAGTTAGTGTCTTTGACCAGCATTGCCACTGCAGCTATGATACACAGGCATGGGACCATCCTGCAGTCACAGGATCCAACTTCTTGATAGATATGCCACAGGTCTTTTTCAGGGTCCCATGGTCTGAGTACTTTTTTCACCATCTCTTTGTTCTCATCTATAAACAAGAAAAAGGGTTTGTTCATATCAGGCAGTCCAAGGCCTCTAAGAGTTTCTGCTTCATGGTGTCAAACGCCCTCCGTCCTTCATTCTTCCATGTGAAATTGGATGTGTTTCTGGGGGCCTCATACAAAGGCTTAGTCAGCTCAGTAAACCCTGAGATCCATAGGCAGCAGAACCCTTCTGTGCCCAGGAATTCCCTCATCTGCTTGACAGTCCTAGGAGCAGGTATTTTAACACTGTCTCCATGCAGGCATCCGAGAGCCATCTATGCCCCCACCCTCAAGAACATATCCCAGGTACATTACCCATGATCTGCAGATCTGGGCTTGCTTGGCAGAGGCTCGATAGCCCAAGTCTCCCAGGGCCTGTAGCAAGTTCTCAGTTCCTTTCCTGCAGGCTTCTCTATCGGCAGCTGCAACTAACAAGTCATCCACATACTACAAGCTTATATCAGGGTTTTGGGTTCTATGCTCACTCAGATGGTCGTGGAGGGCTTTATCAAAGATAGTGGGGGAGTTCTTGAACCCTTGAGGTAGTCTAGTCCAAGTCAATTGGCCACTGATTCTGATCTCTGGATTGTGCCACTGGAAGGCAAAAATATTGCTGGCTCTCTGACGGGTAACAGTAGAGTGTTCCAAGCAGACTGAACTGGCTCCAGTACCCCAAGGGTTAATAACCTCCACATATTATTGAGACATGGGTACTGTTGAACTTTGACTGGGTCCACATCCACATATATTGGGGGTCTGTGCTTTGCTAGTCTCATGCCCCCAGTCTCAGCCCATGCTGGGGGAAACCTCTGCAACCATTTCTCAATTTCTGGCTCAGGGGCTGCTGGCTTCTGATGGAGTCTACATTCCTCAGACAGAGTAGCCATCATCAACACCTGAACTGGTTTCTAATAGTGGGTAGGGCACTCTGGAATAACTAGGGACGAATGGATTACCCGTCCCATTCCCAAGTCCACCATTCTTCAGGTAGTCCATGAATAATAAGATTTGGTGCCTGTGGTCCCTTGTAGCCAGGTTTTCCTGGTGGACATAAGTTCATTTGGTGTCAGCAGGACAGAATTTTCCATCCATGCTCACCCTGAATCTCGCTGGTTAACATTTTATATACTTTTAGTCTATCCATCTTATTTTCTAGGTATCTTTACTTCAGACAATTTTTCTTTTCACTTAAGTCTTTTGCCTTTTCTCTCATTTCCTGAGAAACACAAAAACTTCTAGCAAAGTCTTTCTTGAGGTTTCCTTCAGTAGTCTAGGAGATATTATATGGCTATAGTATTTTAAGCAGAAACAGAAACATGCATACACTGTAGAGTGTTTTTTATCTTAACCAATAATAATCTGTAACCAACTTCTCTAAGAGATGACAAATATTTATAAAAAATTTATAAACCATTGGATCTGAATGATCAAGGTGGCAATCGCTTTGTCTCAACAAACACAGGCAGTGACTGACCAAAGATGAAGACAACCCAGCCATGCGCCTGACTAAAAATGCAACCCAAAATGGAATCATGTCATATTTTTAAATTTACTCATGCATAGATTTTGAATTATCAATTTACAGTGTTACTAGTTTTAATTTTAACAGATCTTAACCTTATTTAATAATTTCTATCACTGTGTCAGCAGCATTATCCACATCAAAAACAGTTTCACTCCTAAGTTCTGATTCTTGACCATAAGTGTAGTTACAGCAGCTGTGAGTGGTGACCTGCTGCTATTGGCAACAGAGATAGCAAAAAAAAATATTTAAACCATTTGTTTCAGCTTTATGCTTTTAACAAAATTAGGAACATATCAGGAAGCATAAAATTTTCTTTTTTAAAAAAGATTTATTTATTATGTATACAGTATACAGAAGAGGGTACCAGATGTCATTATAGATGGTTGTTGAACCACCATGTGGTTGCTGGGACTTGAACTCAGGACCTCTGAAAGAACAGTCAGTGCTCTTAACCTCTGAGCCATCTCTCCAGCCCCACCCCACCCCACACACAAAACTTTCTAACAATACAAACATATACAACTTTCTCGAGAAACAGACAAAATTTCCCAATAGGACAAACAAAACTTTCCAGCCAGAAACAGAACCCGATGGACAGATGACATCTTGCTCTATTGACACTCACATTCCCATCCTTTCTGGTGGCATTTGCCTCCTTGCAATGAAGCACAGAAAACAGATAGTTGTGACATACAAAGTTCTGGCAGGAACAACCTGAGAATCTCTTCCACTAGCCGTGTGGGCCCGAAGGTTGGCCATGTACAGAGCACCCATTTTATGGATAAAGTGTTGCCCAATTCTAGAATTTCACACAAAAATATCTGAAATTTCTAATTTTGTCCTTTGACACCCTTATGAAAGTGATTTTTTTTTTTTTTAAGCCTGTAATTTGTTCGTGGTAATTTTAAGGAGAGGATAGAAATGCTGGCTGCCAGGCATCACAAGCCTTTAATCCCATAAGGCAGGGGCAGGTAGATCTCTGTTTTTCTGACTCAAAAACAACGAAAAAGGATATGATGGCTCAATCTTCAGGAAAGAAGTCAAAGATCTGACCTTGGGCCAAACAAGGAAAGCAATAGTGGGGAGGAGACTCAAGGCACAAAGGGAATTTAGGAAGGCAACCAAGAACTACTAAAGGAGAAAAGGACAAAGGAGCGGAAGAAGGGTGTGTTCTCAAACACTGCAGATTCGAGAATGATTTTAGCTGCCCAAAGCACTGCCATGAAGGGGATGGCTTGAATCCTATCCCTTAGACAACCTTATTATCTCTAAAATTAGACAAAACCTTTTGGACGTCTTAAGACAATTATTCTTTAAAACTTCAGCAGCTTTCCATTCCTAGCCTTTCAAGGTGCAATACTTGGATAGAATAATCCAAATGAAAACTAAATTCAAAATTACATTAATCTCTTCAGGTCAGGCTGAGGGTGTCTTATGCTAGCCTTCGGCTTCCACACTATCTCCGGCTCACAGCGGGAAGGCATAAATACAGCTCAAAGCTTCCAGATAAATCTAATTGACCTATTTCCCCTCCCCCCCCCCCGCCCCTTTAACACACCCTCCCAGATTGGAAGGTGATGAAAAGAAAAAGAGGTACACAACACCAAAAGATGTTATTTTAAGTGCTTTGAGGCCAAGGCAAAGAAAGAGCGACAGAAATCTCGCCTCCCCCCCAGCCTCCTAAGCCCAACGCACAGACTGTTCCGAGGATTGGGCTGTTGTCGTCACAGAAGGCTGGCGTTCCAGGGGCCAAAGGAGGGGCTGGGACCGTCACCCTCCCTGGGACGGAAGGCTCCCAACAAGTGAGCACCGCCCACAGAGCGGGCGGGGGAGGGAATGGGCCGTAGGGGCGGGGCTAGTGATGACTTCCGGGATGTGCACCGCTCTTCCGGTCCTCCCTGCTCCCCTACCCCGCCCTATCTACCTACCGCCATCTGGCTTTCCCAGAAATGGAGAAGAGTGCCCTCCTCGGGGTCTGGCGCTGGGACGGGGTCCAGCCCCGAGAACTTAGTAGGCCCGACGCATGCTCTCTGGAGGAAATGGCCGCGACTTTTCCTGGCTGATGCGCTATATAGCTGGGGGCACTAACGCTGATTGTCTGCCCCGCTGTGGTCCGCCGCTTGCGTGGAGGGGAGAAATCGTCCCCTGGTTCCCGCGCAGCGCGGTGTCCCGTTGGGGTTGTGGTGACAAAGATGTTACCATAGTTCCGTAAAACTTCGAACTGCTACAGTAATATCTCTTTACAAAATTCACTTGCCTTGGAACATTTATTAGTTTTCCTGTCAAGAAGATAGAAAGCTTGTGATGCGTGGCTTTGCCATTTAAAAAGTTCCCGAAGGCTTTAACGGAGGGCAGAAAGGCTCCCTCTCCCATTAACGCAGAGAATCCCCAAGGACGGTCGACGCTGGGACTGATCCTCCGGAGAACCCATACAACACAACAGGAGACCGCACACTTCACCGATATAACTGGCTGACGTCTAGGTATCAAGATTTTAAGTTTAAAACTGAGTCTGACTACCCCTAGTACAACTGACATTATAAACGAGTCAATGCGGTTCCTACGATTGCTTCTCTAATTTTATATTCTTGGGGTTTTTGTTTTGTTTTTCGAGACATCCCAGCCTGCCCTGGAACTCTGCAAACCGGGCTGGCCCCGAACTCACAAATTCAGCCTGCCTCTGCCTCCTAATTGCTGGATTAAAGCGGTGCACAACCACCGCCCAGCTGAAATTCTAAAAATTAGGTGTAGACTATTGTTATATCTAAATACAAAATAGTAATCTAGCTAGCACTTCACAGATCTCTGGGGACCACTGTAACTAGTAACTTGGTTACTTTTGAAAATCCAGTGATACACATGACAACACTAAACTATAAAAGCAATTCTGTACATACTCCACTGTACTCTGTTACAATGTAGCTGAAAAGCTTAGAAGTGTGAATACCTCTAAATTTTATTCATTGGTGAAAAAAAAAAACTTTTTGCGATGGTTTGGAGATGAAACAATGAGCAAAATCTTATGTGGTTTGTGTGTTACACATCCATCACCAGCCCAAAACTTGTCTCCATTGAGGTCAATATCACAATGTATGCAACTTAAAGATCAACTAAATTCCCTCCAAAGTAGCCTCTGACGTGTTTTCAGAAACTCTTTCTTTAGTTACAGAATGAGGTATTGATCATTGTGATGTCCCAATCCTTCCCAAACTGTCACAGAAGTTGGGGGGCAGGGGAGGCTGGGAATCAGGAAAAACAGCTTAGAAATCTTCAATTACTACCAGAGTCAGTGACTGCATGTCAAGAGAAAATGGTTCACTTTACAAAGTTTATACTGAATAACCAGAATTTTTTTTATACATTAACCCTAATAACAAAATCTTTTAAAAACCTCTACAATCATCTAACAGAGGAAAGGTGAAAGCAGTCAGTCATCTCAAACCTGTGATAAATAATTTACACGTAACGTGCTGAATTAATAAAGAAGACTAAAGATAACTCGACTCCTTTTGTCAATGGATACCACATACTGACAGCAGTTAAGCATGTTTCTATCATAGAGTGGTTGTTTAGGAACATAATTTGCAAGGCAAAATACCACATCAAATGAGCTTTAACAAATATTAGCTTTGGAAATTTTTAGAAAAGATAGTCCTTGTAGGTTTCAAGGCAAGAGTAAAGGCCTCTGAGTAGAGACTCAGTTACATTCTCTTAACCTTTTTTTTTTTTTAATATTATGTATACAGCGTACGGAAGAGGGTACCAGAATTCATCATAGATGGTTGTGAGCCACCGTGTAGTTGCTGGGAATCAAACTCAGGACCTTTGGAAGAACAGTCAGTGCTCTTAACCTCTGAGCCACCTCTCCAGCCCCCAGTTATATTCTCAAACCACCACAGGTGAGTGCAGGTTGGAGAGATTCTCCTTCAGTGAAGTCAGTGGTTCTCAGTCTTCCTAGCATTGCTATCCTTTAACACAGTTCCTCATATAGTGGTGATCCCCAACAGTAAAATTATTTTTATTGCTGTTTCCTAACTGTAATTTTGCTATTATGAATCATATGAAATTTGACCGCTGTAAAAAGGCAGTTCATTCACCAAAGGGTTCTCGACCCACAGATTGAGAATCACTGGTCTAAGTTAGCTCCAGAAAAATAAACTGTAAGTACAGTCCACAAATTGGAAATGAGGCTTGGTCTGACCTTATGAGGAGCTATGTCTGTGTATTTTGTCACCTACCTGTGCAGATGGCCACTACTCCAGCAAAAGATGGGACATAGCATCATAGAGGAGCAGAAATGACTTCAGTAGTCCACAAGGGAAACTGGGAAATGTAGTCTTTCAGCTGGCTCCACATGGTTTGAGGAGAGCAGGCCCACAAGCTGTCCTCTGACCTCCACTCTCTTGCCATGCCCTGCCACACACACACACACACACACACACACACACACACACACACACACACCCCATACAAAGAGTGCTATATAATAATCAAACCATAAATAAGTTGTTAATTTCTACAATGTAAAGGTACCAGGCTAGTGAGAAGGCACAACACTTAAAACTGCTTGCTTTGTAAATATGAAGAAAGTTCAGCCAGGGGTTTGAGGCAGTCTGCTCTACAAAGCTTGTTCCAAGAGGCCAAAACTACATGAAGAAACCGTGTGTGTGTGTGTGTGTGTGTGTGTGTGTGTGTGTGTGTGTGTGTGTGTGTGTGTGGCAGTGGGGCTGAACTGAGTTCAGATCTAAGAACTCATAGAATCAACTCCTGAGAGTTATCTCTGTCACACACACACACACACAAATAATGCATGCAAGTTAAAATTTTAAAAAGAATATAAAGGTACCTTTTCATTGGACAAATCTAGTAGACATCACCTTGACCAAATGATCTAAGTTAGTAAGTGAACAAAATTGGACAGTATTTGGGCAATATGCTCCTTCTGCTGGAAACCATGTAGATGGGAAAAGCATCTTTGGACTATTTCTAGAAAAAAAAATGTTTAATCTAAATCTATTTGTAGAGAAATAATCAACCAAATACAAATTGATAGTGCTGCAGATACATTAAAAATGGATGTTTACATGGATTCATGAAAAATAACAAAATAACACAAAAACCTAAGAGACTTTTCTAAAGTGACACAGGGAGCTTGAAGAGCTCATTGTTCTGGTTTTATGTTTAAATGATCAAATTATAATATTCATTAGATTCCCAGAGTTATTGCTTCCAACAAGAAAACAATGACATAAAAAAAAAATGCCAGAAAGCTTAATTCTTTTTTTCCTCCTAAGACTGGGTTTTTCTGGATAACAGATGCAATGGCATATGACTATAATCCTAGCATTTGAGAGTTTGAGGAAGGAGATAATAAATTTGAGGCTAGCATAGCCTTGACCAAAATAATCAAAAATAGCTATAGCTGTAAATGTGTATATTTTTCAGATTAGAAAAATCTCTCCAAGAACTGAGAAACATCCCCAGGAATGTTACCATCAAGACCCTGTCTCAGATCCTGTGGTGGTGGAGCATGCCTTTAATCCCAGCACTCAGGAGGCAGAGGCAGGAGATTTCTGAGTTCGAGGCCAGCCTGGTCTAAAGTTCCAGGACAGCCAGGGGTACATGGAGAAACCAAAGTTTCCTAACTTTGGTAAGGCTCATCCAACACACACAGAGAACTTACTCTTACTTATCCTAACCACCCTTTCGAACACCCCCTAGCTGTTTCTAATTGGATTTTGAAATGACAAGCTCTAGAGGTCACAGCTGACGCACATATTACAGGTCTCCTGCAGGCTTTCCTTCAGACAGCACCTCCAGCATGTGGGTGGAGATCCCAGCGGCTGCCCAGGTTACCTTCCAGGAGCTTTGGGTTGCTTTCATTGTAGTGATCCGACTGTTTCTATGCGGCAGAGGTTCCAATCTGTGCCCTTTTAATGTCAGAGAGCCCCAGATTCCGCATTCACACCATGCCAACCATCCTCTGAGCATGTGTTTTAAATCTCTTGGTTAGGGTATCCCATAAACACCCCTAGCCTCTATTCTCTAAAAAGGTTTTGGGATCCTTTCCCTCCATGGTAAGCTCCTCCAAAATAACTCATTTGTTACACTTGTTTCCGTGATTATGGGGATGTCACACACAACACACTGGTGTGAGGACACCGCTTTAGTCACAGGCATATTCCTAGCTCTCTTTCCCAGTTGTAAAAGTTTTATAAGTATCAGAGGGAATCAGAATAACAAAAGTGAAAACCTTATCAAAGAATGAGCAACTAAATGTTCCTAGCAGTGAGTTTCTGCTTCATATGGTTTTGTTGGGGATAATGTTCTTTAACCCCTTCATAACTATGCCAGAAAGGTCTATTCCTTAAACCTTCACATTCCAGTCCCTAACCACCTCCACAGTCACACTAGTTCCAAGCAAAACACACTATGTTATAGCAAACTAATACTTTTGTGTCTGTCTTTCTGTGAAAATTAAATAACAAGATGTCTGGATAACCTAGAGGTGGAAAATAGGGAGCTTCTACACTCAGACACTAATTGATTCACTGGTATCTGCTCCTAGTCCTGGTCTCTGTTCTTTGCTGGCTCTATTCTTCTCCCATGTCAGTAGAACAGAGCAAAGAACGTTGCCTAGGAGTAGACAGTAAGTCTAGTACTTCAAGGCTCTGGGTTCAAGTGCCAGTAGCATACACAGTCACCTTCCTCTCTGCAATCCAGAATAAGAACTTCTCTTTCCCTTCATTGTGGTTTCAGAAAAAGTCCTGGGGATCCCACACATTCTGAATTAGTCACTGTGGGAAGGTGAAGGGCAGGAGGTATGGATAGAAACTGGGGAAGATGTCTTCATTCAATCCATATTCACAAAGGAAGGGGGAGGGAAGGAGAGGGGGAGAGGGGGAGGGAGATTGGGTGTCCCTAAGGGAAAGCTGAAGACAGGATTCTGGGGAGACAAAACAACAGATGTCCACTATATTTCTCAACACACCCAGCAATCATTACTTCAACTTTGCTTCTATTTTCTGCCTAAAACATTCTACCATATTTATCCTCATGACAAATGTCTTTTAAAAAAAGTCACAAAGTATCTTCCTAACACATTTGCTTTTTACCAAAATTACTTTATCCTTTGAGCCATTTCTGTGACTTGCACCAGCTTCCACCATGAAACTTTCAGAACAATCAATCTCCTCTCTCCCTCTCTCCCTCTCTCTCTCTCTCTCTCTCTCTCTCTCTCTCTCTCTCTCTCTCTCTCACACACACACACACACACACACACACACACACACACATGCTCACTGGTAGAATACTGGCTGACAGTTGTTCTTTAGCCAACACCAGCACACTATGGCACCACACACACACACTTCCTAAAATGTTTATCTTGGGGATTGAATGCAGCGCAAGTGCAATTACCCTGAGCCATTTCTTAGCCCTGACAATTCTTTATGTATTTTTCATTTAAAAGAAAATAATCATAATGAACTGTGTCATGCTGACAGATGGACATCTGATTTTTTTAAGCAGTGCAGGAACTGAAAGTAAATGTTTAGAACCTTTAATGGTATAAACTGAAGTTCCAAAAAGAAAGACAAGCCACACCTGGGTTAAAGACTCTGCACGGTGAAATGATGTACTAGAATGTTGTCATTTTGGAGAATTAGATGTTGTGCATCCAGAGCCAAATTATTTTGAGCTATACTTCGGCCACTTAATAGCCATTCTTTGCCCAACAATCTGCCCTAATACCTTCAAGAATTATTTTGTTTGTGAATGTTTGACTTCATTGTTCTTATGTGCACCACATATGTACCTGGAGAGGTAAAAAGTGTGTGGGATCCCCTACAACTAGAGTCACAGGTGGTTTTTGGTGTGGTGGGTACTGGGAACCGAACCTAGGACTTCTGCAAGAGCAGTCAGTGCTCCCAACCATTGAGCCATTGTGCTGGTTCATTTTAAGTTAACTTGACACAGCTGTAGTTATCTGAGACCAGGGACCCTCAAATGAGAAACTGCCTCCATAAAATCTGTCTGTAGGGAAACCTGTAAGGAATTTTATTAGTGCCTGATAAGGTGGGCCCATATCCTTGTGGGTGATACCACCCATGGCTTGGTGGTTATGGGTCCTATGAGAAAGCAGGCTGGGAAACATGTAGCCAGAAGCACCAAGACACAGGGATGCCAAACAGGCTGTGGTAGAGAGAACCAGAGAATGGGAGGAGTTTGTGTGCTAAAAAGGTAGAATTGGAAACCCAAGGGCAGTGAGGGGGCAGGAGTTGATGCAGAGGTCATGGAGAGAGCTGCTTACTCGCTCGTTACACATGGCTTGCTCAGCCTGCTTTCTATAGAACCGAGGACCACCAGCCCAGGTAGCACCATCTACAGTGGCCGAGTCCTCCCCATCAATCACTAATTAAGAAAATGCCTACAGCCTGAGCTTATAGAGGCTTTTTCTCAATTGAGGATCCCCTTCTCTTAGATAACTATAGCTTGTGTCAAGTTGACATACAACTAGCAACATACTGGGTCATGGACACTTATATCTGGCTCAGAATAAACTATCTCTTACAACTTTTGAGTTTGGGGTTGTGTTTTGCACTGACAATGTCATGTTGACCAAACATTTCTGTTTAGGCTAATGATAATTCAGGTTTGCGTTTTTATGTCTTCAAGTTTAATCTGACTAGTAATTCATCTTTATCAGATTTTATTATCTTTTATGCCAGGGTGAAAGAATTGTTCCTTTACTGTACAAAGTCTAGGAATTGATTGTATTGCTTCTCAGCCTTCTGGCTAAGAGCAAGTGTAGAATTGTATAAACTATACAAAGAGAACCATGAACCTCCTTCCCACCCACCTCTTTGTTGTTCTGAAGACTGAAGCCAGGCCTCTTACTATTCTTATTTATGCTAGTTCTTACCAACAAGCTATACTTCTGTCCTATTCAGTGTATAATTTAAATTCATGTAAAGAGGGTTCTTATGTATCTATTATACTGGAACTTCATTTCACTACTTTTATGCTTGCCTCAATTTATATACATATGTGCAGAAGCCAACAAGAGGCCAGAAGAGGGCATCACATCTCCTGGAATTAGAGTTATGAATGGCTATGATCCACCAATGTGGGCTCTGGGACTCCAGCTCAGGTCCTCTGTGACAGCAGTAAACTCTTGAATTGCTGAGACATCTCTCCAGCCCCTGGAACTTTCTTTTCTCCACCTAATAATGTATGCCAGAGTCCTTCAAACCTTCTTTTACAAAGTCTTAGCTAAATTCATCATATTTTGGAACTAGATATGGTGAAATGTGTCTGTAGTTTCTAAGACAGAAGGATCTTAAGTTAGAGACTAGATGAGTCTGCACAGGATGGCTTTTTCCCCCAAACAAACAAATAATTTATCACATTTTTGGTTTGTGTAGTGTCTTAGAGTTACTATCGCTTGATAAAACAGGATAATTAAAAGCAACTTGGGAAGGAAAGGCTTACAAACTTCCACATCACAGTCCTATCAATGAAGTCAGGACAAGA
Organism: Sigmodon hispidus; assembly: GCA_004025045.1. Lineage (NCBI taxonomy): Eukaryota > Metazoa > Chordata > Mammalia > Rodentia > Cricetidae > Sigmodon > Sigmodon hispidus. Next base: position 50,509 of record PVIH01008589.1, read on the forward strand.
ACTCAAAACAGAGTAGGAACCTGGAGGCAGGAGCTGATGCAGAGATCATGGAGGATGCTCCTTACTGGCTTGATTCCCGATTCCCATGGCTTGCTCAATCTGCTTTCTTACAGAACCTAGGACCACCAGCCCAGGGATATAACCACCAACAATGGGCAGGGCCCTCCCCTATAAATCACCGTTTAAGAAAATGCCTACAGGATTGCCTGAAACTGCTGCCTCCTTTGGGGGAGGTTCAAGACAAAGTTTCTCAGTAGTTTTGTGACTTACTAAGGAGCAAGTATATACAACATGTTGAGCTGTCTTTTCGTGTGGGAAGAATGAAGGTTCTTGGACTCACATAAGCAAAAGGGGTATTAGGAATGCTTTGTCTTCCCTTTTTCTTTTCTTCCATCAGATAGGGTCTCTCTGAGTAGCCCGGACTGTCATGGAACTTGATCTGTAGGCCAGGCTGGAACTCAGAAATCCAACCTGTCTCTGCCATCAGAGTGCTGGGATTAAAGGTGGGTACCACCACTGCTCCAAACTAGGAATCAGGAATTTAAAACAACTGTTGGTCCTTCAAAGGAAGGGATGCCTTACCTGTGAACCACCCCAGAAGAATGGGAGCAGGTGTGATTACTAACCTGGTGACCTTTTCAGTTATATGGCTAAAGATAACACCAGATCCTCCTATAGACCCTTATTATGAGTGTGTCAGTCTATAGAATCTATCATTATGGAAGGTGTCACATGTAATCAACCTATAGAACCTGTCTTTACAAAAGATGTCACATGTACTTACAAAGAATTTCAATGAAATCCCATCTGAAATTTTATTGTTCACATGGAATTAAGTTATCACCAAGAAAAATTTCACCAAATTATGCTGTGTTTAAAATATGCCTAAAATTGGTGATACAGCTATCTTTGAATTATTTCTGCTCCTGTAAAAATAAACACCTTACCCATATTCCTGAAACACCAACAAAACTCATTGGTTTACCAAATTGGACTTTGGTGGTGTTATGCATACTTGGTCTGTGGTAGGCTCCCTATCTGGGGCAAGTAGATGCTGTATGTAATTTCTCACCAGAAAAAGGTTTGTTGAACAACACACCTCTTCCCTGGACTTGTCTCTCCTATGCCTGCACGAAAGGTCTGAATATGAAATTCCTGCCAAGATACGATCATCTCCTTAGCTAGTGGCACTGGGAGGGAGGTGATTTAATCATGAAGGCACACATCGCACAAATGGGTTAACCCACTGATGAGATCATAACCAGACAAGCATTTAGGACTTGGGGAATAAGGTCCCTGGATATATTTCCTCTCTTCCCTCCTTTTCCTTTTGTTGGTGGTGAGATTTGCTTTTACCAAGTTCTCACACCACAAAGTTCTGCCTGGATAAAGGCCATGTGACTGTAACCTGAAACCTCCAAAGCCATAAACCAAAACAAAACCTCACTGTGGATTTTTTTCAGCAATCTGTCAGTAACAAAAAGCTATCTCCTGGATGATAGGTGGTGGTGGCTCTTTAGTTCCAGCACTCTGGGAGGCAAGGATAGATCTCGGAGTTTGAAGCCAGTCTGGTCTACAGAATGAGTTTCAGAACACCTAGGGCTGTCTCACAAAATACAAAACAAAACGCTATCAGAATCTTAGGAGGTTTTTGTTGAGTGCTGGGATATATCACTACTTCCAGCTCCATATATAGTTTTGTTTTCTAAGGGGTTTGTTTTGAGAATCTTATTATGTAGCTCTGACTTGGAAGTCCATATATAGATCAGGCTGACCCTGAACTCAGAGATCCACCTGTCTTTGTCTCCAGAGTGCTTGTGCAAACACACCCAGGAGGAGGAAAAAAAAAAAAAAACAAAAGAAACTAAAAATCTCTTACTTCTCCCGGGCCTTACCCCGCAACTCAGGAGGTATAGAGGATCTCTATGAGTTCAAAGCAGAGGTCTACAGAGCAAGTTTCAGGGCAGCCAAGGATACACAGAGAAATCCAGTCTTAAAACAAATAACAACAACAACAAAAAAACCCAAAAATCTTGCTTCTGTGACCTGACAAATTTTAAGACTATCCAAATTACATGTAAAAGATGTAAGGTTAAGGCACTTTTCATCAAGAAACCAAAATAACAAACCCCAAGCTGTGTATTAAGACAAAGATTTTTTTTTTCTTCTTTTTCTCCCTAGAGTGTATCTCCAAGAAATGAACTGGAACAAAAAGACCATTGGGAGGCCAGAGAGGCTCCAGAGATGGAGGCAGGAAGCCTGCCCCAGCTACTTAGGAGTTTTAGTGTGGGTGTAAAAACCAGTTATACTAAAGGGAAATAAAGGCATTGGTGGTGCACGCCTTTAATCCCAGCGCTCAAGAGGCTGGGGCAGGTTGATTTCTGTGAGTTCGATGCCAGCCTGGTCTTCAGAGCAAGTTCCTGGACAGGTTCCAAAGCTACACAGCGAAACCATGTCTCAACAAACAAACAAAAGTGATTTATCTTGCAGCCATTTTGTTCATGGCTCGGAAACACAAATGTAGGTTATCCCATTATGCATGTAAGCGATCTGTGCTTTTTACATTGACATAAGGGTACGTAATAAACAAGACTTTACACACACACCCTGCTCTGCTTTACTATAAGAACCATTTAGGATTAGATAGACTCCGTAGTGCAATGCAATCCTCAGTGTGATGTCACGCTAAATCTATTTTTAGAGACAGGGATTTTCCAGATTACTGTAAAACCGGGGAGGTGAGGTCATGGCCAGGCATAGGTTTCCAGGACTACACCCCGACACCCACGCGCGCTTCCCGGAAACCCGGGCGTTTCATCTCCCTAGTTTCTGAGACTGGGAAGCTGCCCTGTTCTGAGTCATTATACACAGCGGTGTCGCCGAGGGCGGGACACGGACCTCGCAGGGATCTACACGGCCGACTCGGCAGGCCAGACCGCGGGTTATCCTGTGCCTAAAGGGATTACCAAGTCCGCGGCTAGGAGGCAGCCAGGGAGACTCCACGCCCATCTACTCCGCCAGGAGCGCTCGGAGCCCGGAGGAACTCGCTGGAGCAACGCGGGCGGAGGGCGGAGGGCGGAGGGCGGGGGGCGGGGCAGAGCGACGACGTGGTGACGTCAGGGCGGAAGCGCACGTAGCGTGCAGCGGCCTGGAAGCCGGCGGTCACGGGAATATCCGTCGCGCCGAGGACGCTGGTTAGTCTGGCTTTGGGTTCCGGCTGCGTCGGCCGTGCGTGCAGCTCGCTGGAACTATGGCGTCCGGGCCTCACCCGACCTCGGCCGCTGCCGCCGCCGCCTCCGCTTCGTCCGCCGCCCCGAGTGCGGGCGGCTCCAGCTCTGGGACGACGACCACGACGACGACGACGACCGGAGGCATCCTGATTGGCGATCGCCTGTACTCGGAGGTGTCGCTTACCATCGACCACTCGCTGATTCCGGAGGAGAGGCTCTCGCCTACCCCGTCCATGCAGGACGGCCTCGACCTGCCCAGCGAGACGGACCTGCGCATCTTGGGCTGCGAGCTCATCCAGGCCGCTGGCATTCTCCTCCGCTTGCCGCAGGTGAGAGGCCCGCTTGGCTCCGGCTATCTCTCGGGATCTGAAGCTAGGTGGCAGCGGCGGGAGCTCGGGCGGGCGGGCGGGGAGAGGGTGCGGGGGCAGGCGGCGCCGCGCGGCCCGGCCGGGAGAAGGGAATCGAGCGGCCGCACAAAATGGCGGCGGCGGCGCCTGGTGCGGTCCCGCCTGACCCCGGCGCTTCCGTTCTCCTCTCTCGTCTGCAGGTGGCGATGGCTACGGGGCAGGTGTTGTTTCATCGCTTTTTCTACTCCAAGTCTTTCGTCAAACACAGTTTCGAGGTAAGCTCGGCGGGGGCGGGCGAGGAGGGGTTGCTTCACCCGGAAGCGGGAAGGAAAGGGTAGTAAGCCGCATTTCCAGAAAGGGAGTGGTTAGCTTAGGCCTTTGTACCTAGTTCCCACCCACAAGGAAATGGGGCCCTTAGAACATGTTTCGAGAGCTAGAAAATGGATCCTGAGGCCACAGGCTGTTACCAAGAACTACATTTGCAGATTACTGAACAGTTCTGGTCCCAAATTACAAGCAGTTGAGCATATGGGTGGTAAGCCCCGAGCTCTAAAATTGTATTTCACTAAAAGCCCATTTTATCCTAGTTTCTCTTTAAAAATAACTTTGGTAGGATTTGGTGGGTAGGGTTGTTTCCAGTTTAACTTTATACTTCGTTATAAATTTTGTCCCCTCGTGGGTTCTTTCCAGATTGTTGCCATGGCCTGTATTAATCTTGCATCAAAAATTGAAGAAGCACCAAGAAGAATAAGAGATGTGATTAATGTATTCCACCACCTCCGCCAGTTAAGAGGAAAAAGGTAAGATTGGCCTATTGAACATAGTGTTTCTTTCTACTGCTGTTGTACACCAATCATCAAGTCAAAACATCTTTTTTTTTTCCTCAAGTCAGTATGGATGCAAAAGAAAACTGACATTAGGTGTTGAAATTCACATAGGAACACTGAAACTTAAACTTTAAAGAAACCCTCAATTAACCAGCTATCTAAAGTTTGTAGAGGCAGTTGAATTTGTGGACAATCCTAGCAGTGCTGTGAAGCCAGTCCCTTGGCTTAAGATTAAACAAGAAAGGGAGTACGGTTGGCTCAAGTGGGAGTGTATTCTGTAAGTTGTTTTCCCCTCCCTTTTCTGGAAAACTGAGGGCTGGACATGCAAGAAGTGCTGTAGTTCAAGTTAATATTGTGGCAAAGTTCCGTGTAGGTTGTTACTCTGCTTGGAGTCCCAGTTTCTTCATCAATTGAGGTTGGCTTTTGTTAGAGTACTGCTCAACATTGACTACGATATATCGAATAATACCGGATCTGAAAGGACTGGAGGAGATAAAGTTTGAAGTTTGAAGTCAAAGGGATTGAACAGGTATTCTGTTTTGGTTAGCTACAGCTTCAGTGAGTGGGTTAGAAGGCATTGATTGAGTTGCCTTCAGATAGGGCTCTTTCTTTATTTGACCTTGTAAGAAAATTCAGTCTGAAACAGTATCTTTTTCGGTGTAGTGATAATTTGGTACCCAAGTGGGTTTCTGCTGTCATCTATGGCGTAAGTTTGTTGTAGGACTACAGGTGACTCTGGGACATGTTGATGGATAGTCATGATGTAGCTTAGTTGCTTAGGAATCGTGATGAGTTTGAAAGAAAGTTAGCTGTAAAAAGATAAGTTGTTTTGGGGGCTGGGTCTTGCTTAGACCAAATGAGTACCATAGTTTTTTTTGGTGGAATCTGTAAGTTGGTGGTAGTGAAGGTAGTAGCCAAATAATAAGCAGTTAAGAGTTCAAAATAGGTAGTAGCATGGTCAGAATTGACTGCCCCGATTTTTTTTTTTTTAATAGCTTTACTTTTGTTCTTTTCTTCATACTTTTTCAGCCTCATCTTTCCTCAGTGTGTTTCCAGATAAGATTTCCTTTGTTTGAAAACATTTTTTAGTTCCGTGAAGTAGAGAAATGAGGGAATTTCAAATTGGTATTTAGTCTGTTTTGAGATTATATTTGTATTTAGATTTGTGGCTGAATTTTTTCAGGCTGTTTTCAAATGAAACACTGATAAAATCCAGAATTCTTATCTTTAGTCAAAGACTACTTTAAAAGGACATTTTCTACTGCATGAGTCATTGAGCCAACTATAATCACATCTTGGCATTTCTTAAGGGACTTTAAACTATCTTTCCTTGGTGTCAGAATAGGATCATCTTAACTAACTTCAGAATTCAAAATAATCCAATCTGACTGACTTGTGTTGGATGTAACTGCATTTTTGGTCATCATTAAAAGAAATTGATTTTGTTTCAATGTTACAAGTTTGATTATAGCATGAAACTCTTAAGGAAGTTAATTGCATGGAAGCTTCCCCTTTTTAAAGCAGGATATAAGTGTTTCTATGCATATTACAAGTTTACTCAGACATGTAACTTGTATATGTTATTAACTTCAACTCTTTTTTCCCTTGCAACCGACTATACAGCGACCAGCTACATTTACCAAAGCCTGGGTGATGTGGAGTGGTACATAGAGATGAAGCTGTCGTCATGGCAACAGTGAGTGAAGTATCGAAAATCCCCAAGGAGAAGCCAGTGTTCTGAGAATAGGTCACTGGAATCGGGGACTAACAGGTTGGCCACTGGTGAACCATTTAGAGAAAAAAACAAAAAAACAAAAAACAAAAACAAACAAAAAAAAAACTCCTGTTTCTTGTTAGAAGCTTTTTTCTTTGCTGTCCAAGTTATTAAAACTATGGCTTAGTAAGGTGTTCTGTGTTTTTTGCATATGTTATATTTAGAAAGTATCATAAATGTTAACTCTGATTAGTTTGTCTTGAATTTTAGTACAATATTTGAACATTAATTAGGTTGCTGTGTGGCCTTGACAGCTACAGGGGCACACTTCATGTAGCCTTAAAGTCCTTTGTTTTTAGTCATGGCTACATGAAGGTAAACAGTAAATGTCCATGTGCAGTCCTCATGAGATACTTGACTTGTTTCACCCCCTCATGGTTTGTTTTTTTTTTTTTTTTTAATAGCTTGATAGTTTTTCAGAATTGCTGAATTTAAAGAAAAAAAATGCTATTCATACCAGTAATTTACAGATATAATTTACTGTTTATATGCAACATTCTCAGTATGGTTTCTTTTTTCTTTAAAAAAAAAAAGTATATCTTAAGGTTTGTGTTATAAGATAAACTTTTAAAGATTTAACTACATTTACTTGTGACTGTTAATGACATTTTCAATGTGTGAAAATAAGAATAGGAAGGGTCAGGTCAGTATTGACATTTTGTTCATTTTTAGTTAATTTTTATTGTTCTGGAGAAACTTCAGTTTGACATTTAAGATGTTTTTATTTACTTAAAAATAAGCATTAGGGATTTCTGTCTGCTGAATAAGAACTTTGTCCTCATGTATAATAATTACCTATCTGATTTATGGTGTAGTTAGTTGTTATGCTACTTTCAGAGTATCAGTCCTTGTAACACATGAAACTAATCATGCTTGAACCCCCAGTTCTAATTTTTTGTCGTTTATGTGCTGTGTTTCAGTCATACTATAGAAAACAGATGTTATACAAACCTCTAATGAACAGAGACCAAGATTTTCTAAAGATTGAAGTTTGATTTCAAATAAGTTAATGAGCAAAGTACAGTAATAAAGGACCTTTAGAGGTGGAGTTTGGTAGTTTTGAGTGTTGACAATATTCCTGAAGCTGAATAGATGAGGACTTATTTTTTCAGCTTTAAGCGCCTTCTTAATTTTAACTCTACATCTAGTGTTGATCGAGGATGTTTATTTGATTGGGAAGAAGTTCTACTAAGCCTTAATTCTGCATAATGTGTTGCTAAAAATATTTCTGATAGATTACTTTATTAATAGAAAACTACTGCTTAAATGCTTTTTCAGAATCTTTGCTTACTGATTTATGGAGATATTTTCTGTGATTTATCATCGTATAAAATGCTTCCATTAAATTCAGGTGGTTGTTAATTTTGTATTCTTTGAGCTTGCTTTGATTTATGAGATAAATCAATTCTGAACAAAATAAAGACAAGACTATGTATTTACAAAGCTCACTTGAAAAATTAGTGGCAAGACCGAACCAGATCTTAGATGGTTGAGTGGTAGTTTGTTTCCTTGATCTGTGTTTAAATTTAAATCCTGAGATTTGCAGTTAGTTAATAAGGTTCAAGGTCTCTCACTGTGAGTGGTAGCTTAGGGTGGCCTGAAATGTATTACCCTCGTGCTAACCACTTCACTCCTGGGATTAAACACAGCCTATGCCTTTGCATGTTCTTTGGGATTCTGATGATGTAGAAAATGTGTTTATGGCAGAGAAGTAAATCTAAGATATTTGTTTAAGCAGAATTAGTGATGAGTCCTTAAATCCGGCACCAGTTGGTAGCCACAATTGAAAAAGGTCGCTTGTGGAATCTTATTCAAGAAAACATCCTAGAACATTTCAAGACTCATTCGATCAGAGAACAGATTCCTCTGGTGGAGAGAGGTTCTCAGCGGGGGCCCTCTCCCCAGGACTAGCAGCAGACTTGCTGTTGAAAGCTTTCAAAAGCTTACACTAATAAACTCATTTTACAGTTTAAAAAGAAAAGAAAAAGGTGGCTTAATCACAAATATTATTGCCATTTAAAAATAATTTTTAAAGCAATTTTTAGTAAGATATAGTATACATTTTAACAAAGAAAAGTGAGACAGAACTTGGTTTTTATGAACTATTTGTATAGGGATTTTAATGGTACTGTTTATTTACTGTCTGGATTTCAGGGGTTAAGAGCTAAGCTGTGTACAGATAAAACGCTGGAGCCCCTTTGACTCCTAATACCAGTTGAAGAACAACCTTGTAATGCATATAAAACCTGAAAAATCGTAAACCGTAAACCCTTATATAGTGTCTCCTTGGAGTATGTTTTCATATACATACATTGGTTGTTCCTGTTTGAGTAAACTTTCTTCTCTAAAGTACAATTGCAGCTATTTTCCTGATAAGACATGTAAAACAGGCCATCTCCCCATCCCCACTTAACCATCTTAAATTTCTCACTTTGAAGATGTAGTAGAAATTGAACTTGAAGCAGTTTTTCATCATTACTTTGTTACTATTGATGTTACTTTGCCAACTGTTAAACACAAGGTTACAGAATAACAGTGTAAGGATTTTGCTTTTAAGTGAAAATAAGGACAATATAAAATAGTTGTTTATTCTGATAGCTTGCTGCTAAGGAGGTAGTTAATGTACTTTCAGATTCCCCCCCCCCCCCGCAGCCTTGTGTTAACCCAGCTTCTTCAACTCCCCTGATAGAGTAGTGGAGGATACCTTTGAAGTCTAACCTCCACATTCCTCTACTCTCACCCCTGTATAGTACTGGGCTTATGAGTGTGAGTTAACTACTCCTGGCTCAGTTTTATTTAACAGGCTCTTTGTTTTGAGCAGGTTGTGTATATTGAAGTATTCAGTGTATATTCTCTCTAGAGGTTTCAACTTGGCTGAAAATACTTCAGTATTTGGTAAAGCCTTTAAATGTTACTTAACCCATATACTTATTGTACAATGGATGTGTACATCTTGCTAGTTAGAGGTAGGAATGTTTCAACATGGTAAATGTCATAAACATACTTAACTGGCATAACTGGATTGTAGTAAGACAAGGCAGATTGCATTTACGTCTTAATGTAACCCATTCCAGTGGGTGAGGAAGGATAAGTTTTATATTCATAGCAAGACATTTTTTTAAAAAAAAGAAACGAGATATACATGAGATGAGTGGCTAGGTTTCCCTTCCCCCAGTATGAAAAATTACTATGAAAAGCAACTCTGGGGACATCATCCCACATAGGCCTTAAAAATGTGGTTTCTGAGTAGTTCCCTCTCTGTAGCCTTATAGTCTCATAGGAGCTACATTGACTGAGTTATTTATTTCATTTGGCAGTTGAATTAACTTTGGGTTTGTTTTTGTTTTTTTTGTTTTGTTTTGTTTTTTGTTTTTGTTTTGTCCTTTATTTTGCTCTTGATGCTTTTGTGGGAGGGACAGGGAGTATCTAATTAATCAGCCAAATAGTCTTTGTATATTTGTTTTTAGTATGTTGTGCCAAAAGGAAAATCAGAATTAACTACCTTTCTCCCCACACCCCAGCTTTTATTTTGACTATAAATTGAGCAGAGTTTTCTCAAAAAGAATTTTTAAAGTCTTTGTTCATATTAGAACTTTAGAATAAATCCTTCAGGATCACATTCGTTCTTGGCACTGGGAAGTTTCTGTGAGACGGGTTTGCGCCAATAATGTATATCACTGAAGTTTAGTGTTTAAAGAAGAGAAAGTCAGACCTAAGAATATGTAAGTTGTGTTAGTTTTAGGAGCTTTGTCTAGTTACATATAATTAGCATAACTTGGACAGCATAAGATTAATGCTTTAACTTGCTAGCAGGAGTTTACAAAGCTGGTTTCTGTTGCCAATAGTTGGTTGGAAGGGAAAATGGAGATGCCACAGTAAAAGGTTTAGATGTGCAAAACAGTTTTGATTTTATTTTTTACAAACTATAGGACTCCAAGCCCTCTGATCCTTGATCAGAACTACATTAACACCAAAAATCAAGTTATCAAGGCAGAAAGGAGGGTGCTAAAGGAGTTGGGATTTTGTGTTCATGTCAAGCATCCCCATAAGGTGAGTTAATAGAATGCAGAAATAACATTTCGTAAGTATTAGGGCTTTTCCTAAAATTTTGACTTAATGTTACTTTGCCAACTGTTAAACACAAGGTTACAGAATAACAGTGTAAGGATTCTGAGTTTTCTAAAGCTTTCTTTTGGGTGTTGATCTTCGTCAGTAAAATGGGATCCAAACAAGCAAATAATTATTACATAATAATTATTTGTAATTATGTGACTTTGAATATTTGTGGTTAAGTTTTAGTTTTTCCACCTAACCAACTTACGTGATAAAATTCACCATGTAAGGAATGAATTGATGTATCTGTAGACACTGGCATATTAAGGTGTTGAAAATAACTTTAATAAGTTGCTGTAAACTATTACTAAAAAGCTTTCCCCCTTTTGGCTGAACAGTAGTTGTAAGAATTGGGACTATTGAAGATAGCTAGCTCTGCTGTTAGCTGGGACACTGGCTGGTATCTTCAAGTTTCATTTTTCTAAAATTATAAAATGATAATGGGGGTCCAGAAACACTTAAACTACAGTAGTTTAATGTATTTCATTTGTTTTGTTGGGAACCAAGTGCAAGGCAATCACTATCATTGAGTTATATAGTTTTTAAAGAAACTTAGTGTTCTAAACTTTACTGCAGAAATTTTAAGTAGTTTTTAGAGAAACTTTTAGTGTTCTAAACTTCACTGCAGAAATTTTAATTGCTGTATAATGCTTAGTGTGCTGTGGCCATTGTGGGCTCATAGTATAAATTCTGTTATTTTTGGTGAATGCTAGAAAACACTGAGTTATTATTAACTACCATTTCTATAAGCACATTGTTATAGAATTGAGTAATGTAATAACCAATACTGGGTCTTATATGTTTTTTATTGGCCTGTATTTGTATTTTATAGGAATTAAAACTCTTAACACTTCAGATGCTTATTCATTGAACTCCACTGTGAAAGAACCACCACTATGCTAAATGGTTTTTTCTCCCTTGTTCTCAGATCATTGTTATGTATTTACAAGTCTTAGAATGTGAACGTAACCAAACCCTGGTTCAAACTGCATGGTAAGTTGCTTTTTTACATTTCTTCTTTAGTCAGGAAAACAGAAGCAGAAATAAAGTAAGTTTCGTTTGTTTTTTCTTTCCAAAATAATTAAATAAGTTTGTCTGGGGGGCATTTTGTTTTTCTTGTTGTTTGACCAAAAGGTAAATAATGCTTATTTCTGCTTCCTGTTTTCTTGGCTTGACTAATTACTTTTAATGGAGAACTCAATGTAACTTTGTTCTTTTTTCTACTCTTTAATTAAAGGGTAGTCCATGATGGTAAGTCATAGAACTCTGCCCTCTGCACTTCAGCCCATGACCTCAGGATGGCCTGATTGGCTAGCCTGCTCTCCAGCCAATCCAGTGCAAGCTCTCATCCGAGATTCACTGAAGTGGTCCATATCCATCTGGCAGCATCTTCTAGTTCTGTCGGGGTGTCAAAAGGATTTGTATATTTGCTTCTAGAAGTAACTTTGCATCATGCCTATGTATTTAATGTATACCTGTAACTATCAAAATGAATAATTCATTTTTGATAGATTGTTGTCCAGCCATTATGAATTGTTTTTTGCTTTTTTTTTTTTTTTTTTTTTTTTAATTGGGTTCAGTTAAATTTCTGCTTGGAGTGTGTATAGCATTCGTTGTACCAAAGGAGGCTACCTTAAGCTTGTAGCTTAAATGAGTACCTATTGCCATTTTAGGTTACTATAGCTATTGAACCATTGCAGGCAGTGATATAAGAAGCATTTAATTTTAAAAAGAATACTTTTGATCTTGGGCCTTTGAGATTCAGAAAAGTTAGGAAAGGAAATTGTGGTTTAACCATAAACGGTTCATATTACTGTTGATAAGCAAGCATTAAATAATTCTGGACTTTCCCAGAAATGTCTTTTCTTATTGACTGCCATGCTTCTCTTGGACTCAGTAGATACTGATAACATTAGAAAAGCTATATTGCTTTATAAATGCATGAGTTTTTAATGTATTCTGTGCAGCAAAAAAAAAAGTTTTTAATGAGTGTAAGGATTTTAGAAATAATCCATTTACTTTTCAGCTCAGGCTTTT
>PVIH01008589.1:62936-79809 GCA_004025045.1 Sigmodon hispidus
TTTTTGGGTCTTTAAACGGTAAGAGTAACTAGATGGGTTCTTACTAAAATACCTTTTTACCCCTGTTCTTGGTATTGAGAGTTTTTTTTTTTTTTTTTTTTTAAAGAACTTGGTTGACACTGCTTTTTGTTATGGATAAAGGAGAGATGGTCAGTGACTAATGGCTTGAAGTATTGTTAGAGTGGTGAACTCTGAGAATTATTGTGTCAAAATTGACTTCAAAGTCATTGCTTTTTATAACAATATGTTGAAAGAGGATTTTAGGGGTAAGATCTATATTGACAACATGGAATTTATTTAAAAGTACTGTGGGGAAGGGGTTAGAAATTGTTAACATGGTACAATTTAAAGAGGTGAATATAAGGAGAAGAAAAAAGAATGAAGTAGTAGATTGAGTCTCCAATTTTATGTGTACTTCAGAAGAATTGGTTTGCTTATGACTAAGCTTATAGTTGAAATGTTTTTCAGGAATTACATGAATGACAGTCTTCGAACCAATGTTTTTGTTCGCTTTCAACCAGAGACTATAGCATGTGCTTGTATCTACCTTGCAGCTAGAGCACTTCAGGTAAGTAAATGTACAGCCTGCTGTATTTTATAAAGGAAATTCCAAGAGCTTTGTTACTAATGAGAAGAGCGTAAGTTTGAACCATTCTCTTTTTAATGGTATAGATTCCATTACCCACTCGGCCCCATTGGTTTCTTCTTTTTGGTACCACAGAAGAGGAGATCCAGGAAATCTGCATAGAGACTCTTAGACTTTACACCAGGAAAAAGGTAATTTTGGTTACTCAGTTTGGTGCTGATGGCATTTCCAAGAATCTAAAGGGAATATTAACCTGGTTTGATTTTCATCCAACAGCCTAACTATGAATTGCTGGAAAAAGAAGTAGAAAAAAGAAAAGTAGCATTACAGGAAGCCAAGTTAAAAGCAAAGGGATTGAATCCTGATGGAACTCCAGCCCTTTCAACTCTTGGTGGATTTTCTCCAGCCTCTAAACCATGTAAGATACAGTCAGAATTGAATGCAATGTGAGCACTAGAAGTGTGCCTTGTTAGAAAGAGTTGGTGCTGGTCAGTTGCTTAGACAACCATTAAAAAATAGTTACTTGGTTTATGGTGACAAGTCAGAAATTTAGAAGTGTAATACTTCTGAGTTGTGTTGGAAACTTGTTCTCTGCTAAAAATAAATGCTGTCCCTAATATATATATTATCCTTGTCTGTTAAAAGCGTCACCAAGAGAAGTAAAAGCCGAAGAGAAATCCCCAGTCTCTGTTAATGTGAAGACAGTCAAAAAAGAGCCTGAGGATAGACAGCAGGCTTCTAAAAGCCCTTATAATGGGTGAGTTTATGTCAAAGGCTTGAATATTTATTGTTAACCCTCTCTGTACTCCCGGAAAAAAACAATGTGGAAAATATTGTCTGCATTTTCTTTTTTTAGTGTAAGAAAAGACAGCAAGAGAAGCAGAAACAGCAGAAGTGCTAGTCGATCAAGGTCAAGAACCAGGTCACGCTCTAGATCACACACCCCAAGAAGACAGTGAGTAATGGGCCCTGTGTGGGACAGGCTTGGGGCCTTTGAAGATTGGATGTGGGCTTTAGGCTAGGCATAGTAAGTAAGTGTTGGGTTCTTTGTTTAGCAGGTTTTACTGGATAGTGCCAGCTTGCTAGGATTATAACCTTGCTTCAGGATTAAGTTTAACACAGAGAAATTTAGGGACACACTTTGGATATGTGTGGTACTTCAGTTGTGTATTTGTTGTTTTTAAATATGTATAAGTGTGGTTATGTACAGAACTTACAGGAAAATTGGTCAGTTTTCTACTTCCACTTTGTGGGTCTCAGATCAAGCTCTGATCTTAGTGGCCAACCCTTTTACATGTTGAGCCATCTCAGCTGACCCTAATGTTGTTCCTTAATAGCATTTTATAGGTTATTTTTTGTCAGTCGCAGGCGCCCCCCCCATTTTAAAAAGAAAGTGTCCAGAAAATGCCATGAGGGCATGTATATATAAAGCTATTTATAATGTTGAGAACATTCTTTATATTCAGTTGGTTAGAAATATTTCATTAATTATTAAAAGCCTAAGACTTCATTTGGCACTGGTTATTTTGTTGCTTGGTGGCATTTTGATCAAGTGGGAGATACTCAGTAAAAAAGCATATAGTTGTGGGGCACATTGGTGACCATCTTCACTAAAGTGTAGGCATAGGGTGTTTTATCTGACAGTGAAGCTTCAGTTGGATAGAGATCAGGATGGGGAGACTTTTCATTGTTCATAACTGATTGTTTTGCACTTCCTAATGAACAACAGTCATTAATCTTTTTGCCAGTAGAAACTGAACCTAAACTTGAAACTTTTATTGTCTTAGTTATAATAATAGGCGAAGTCGATCCGGAACATACAGCTCAAGATCAAGAAGCAGGTCCCGCAGTCATAGTGAAAGCCCCCGAAGACATCATAATCATGGTTCTCCTCACCTTAAGGCCAAACATACCAGAGAAGATTTAAAAAGCTCAAATAGACATGGTCATAAAAGGAAAAAGTCTCGATCTCGATCTCAAAGCAAGTCTCGGGATCATTCAGATGTTGCCAAGAAACACAGGCATGAAAGGGGACATCACAGAGACAGGCGTGAAAGATCTCGTTCCTTTGAGAGATCCCATAAAGGCAAGCACCATGGTGGCAGTCGCTCAGGACATAGCAGGCATAGGCGTTGACTTTCTTCCTGACACTGCATCGGTTTCTGGTTCTGCTGCCTCTGTGCAGTGTGATGTATGGACTCAGTCAAAACATAAAGCAAACTGATTAGGAATTGATTTATTAAAATTGTCTAGGTCTCTAGAAACACTGAGGACATTTTCTTTGGAAAAGAACTATGTTAAGGTTTTTTGCACATTAAAATGCCCTAGCAGTATCTAATTGAAAACCATGGTCAGGTTCAATTGTACTTTATTATAGTTGTGTATTGTTTATTGCTATAAGAACTGGAGCGTGAATTCTGTAAAAATGTATCTTATTTTTATACAGATAAAACTTGCAGACACTGTTCTATTTAAGTGGTTATTTGTTTAAATGATGGTGAATACTTTCTTAACACTGGTTTGTCTGCATGTGTAAAGATTTTTACAAGGAAATAAAATACAAATCTTGTTTTTCTAAACTGTTTCAAATATCTTATTTAAATTGCTGAGAAGCAAGATTTCAGTGGTAAAATGGCTTTGCACTGATTTCTGATAGCTGTGATTTGGGATAAAGTTTTACCTACAGTATTCAGTAGTCATTGTGTATATAGAAAAAGCAATTAGGAGTAGCCTGGTACTGAACCACTAAAATGTATTGGAAGATACTTTTAAATCTTAGCTATTTGTAATGTGAATTTAACAGTTGAACAAACCAAAGTCATAGCAGAAAGCTAAGACCCATCGTTGGAAGTTTTAAGTGTTTTAGCATGTCTATAATTCTCAGATATAATAATGATAAAGAACTGATTACAAAGGTATGGTGAAACAGTTGCACAGATCCAGTTACTAGAGAAGAAATGCATTGGCAAAGGAGAGTATCTGCTGTGCTGCTGCTCAGATTGGTTGATGTTGAAACACCAAGAAGTTCAGTGTATTATGTGCTTGATGGGGTGTAAGGAGAGGGTGCTGCTGGAGTTAGAAGACTGGGTTCAAGAATCAGGCACATGTCACCAGTGGCAAGCAGCATATATCTTACTAGCTTCTAGGTAATTGTTTTTGTTTTTGTTTTTTTGAGAAATGGTCTCTCTTTTGCCCTTTCATACCCTGCAGATTCATGACTTTAGCCCCTTATTGGGAAAAATTGCATACATGATCTTATCCATTTTAATCCAAAAGAGTTGTTTTCTGGGGCTGGAGAGATAGATGGCTCAGAGGTTAACAGCACTTATTTTTTCAGAGGTCCTGAGCTCAATTCCCAGCAACCACATGGTGGCTCAAAACCATCTATGATGACATCTGGTGCCCACTTCTGTATACTATATACAAAAAGAGTTGTTCTCCAAAATGCCTCATGACTGGTCTAGTTAGCAGTATCATGTTAGGGGACCTGATTAGTTTATTCCTTTAATCTGGCCCTTTTTGCCTCTACTCACATTTTAATATAAACAAAAAAATTACTTTCAGGCTATTTATAAAAGATTATGAAGCTGGGGCTGGAGAGATGGCTCAGCGGTTAAGAGCACCGCCTGCTCTTCCAGAGGACCCGGGTTCGATTCCCAGCACCCACATGGCAGCTAACAACTGTCTGTAGTTCCAGTTCCAGGCAAACATCAAGGCAAATAAATAAATAAATAAATAAAGTTTTAAAAAAAAAAAAAAAAGATTATGAAGCAGGCACTAAATTTGTGAGCTTTGGAGGCAGGAGGCTGAGACAGGGATTTATTGCTATACCCTGTCTAGCCTGGAACTCTGCACTGGATTAAAGTTGTGCACCGCTAGGTCCCAACTCCATGATTATGTTCTATATGTGCCATACTTCTAGCTAAGCATTTGGAAGTTTTCGCTGCCCCCCCCCCCCAACCTGGGTATAGTCCAGGATGATCTTGAACTCAGCACTACTGCGGCTCTTAGCTCTGGGAGGATAAGATGTCTAACACTCCTGGTTAGGATTTTACTTCAAAGTAATTTTAGACAATGAAAACATTGCAAAAATGTACAGATCATCACTCAGATTCCCCGAATGTTATGCCCTCTGTCTTTTCTGATATTTTGAAGCTGTTCCTTTATCTGTAAGTGCTTAAATCTGTATTTGTATATATTTTTAAGGCTATTATCTACACTAATTACACAAGTTTGGGGTCTGTTGACCTTATATAACTATAACTTTTTTTTTGTAATGTCCTATTTTCTGGTTTGGGATGTAATTTTGAATAGTATTTGCCTTGAGTTCTTTAGTTAAGCTTGAATTCATCCCTCCCTCCCTCTCTTTTTCTTTTTTTTAAAATGAGTTTACAGTCATGGCCTTGTAGACCAGGTTGGACTCAAATGGAGAGCTCTACCTGCCTCTGCATCTGTCTCCCAAGTTGTTGGGATGGCATGTGCCACGTACTTATTTAGAAACGAGGTCTTGCTGTACAGCTGCCCTGAAATTCTTTATCCCGTCTCTCGAATGTTGGCATGTGACAGGCACCCCTTCGACTCCTATTTTTATTCTTTATTTTCGACAAGAGCTCATGTAATGTGAGCTGGTTGAGTTTCCACTTCCTAAGTGCTGGGATTTCAGACACCTACCATCATGCCCTGCCTTTGTTTTTAAATGACGCTTCTGAGGGATGGTAGCATTTGTGTGTATGTATGTATGTGTGTGTGTGTGTGTGGTGTACAGTGGACAGGACAACTGTGTGTCTATCACCTTAGGACCTTGATATCTTTCAGTGGAAACCAGTTGTTTGCAAAATATCTTTCAACTTGGTTTTATTTGATACTTGGCTGATTAGATTTAGTTTCATGGTTTGGAAATGGGATTAGCTGAGTGCATCATTTTAGTCCACAGTGATTTGCCTCGTTAACTAACTTCAGTTGCTGGTTAAGGTGCTGACAGTGTTCTTTATGAAAACATTTTTCTTTTACCATTAAGTATTGTGGGGTCAAAATTTAAGATCATATTGTTTATAAATCTGTCTACCTTTTGGATCTATAAGCCCCAATCTCCTGGACATAACAAGATGCATGTTCAGGAACAGCAGCTTTTGTTGCCTTCAAAACACTTGTACAAGATAAAGCCAACCAAAATTCTAGCACAGAATGGGAAGGACTCTCAAGGCCTCCAGTAGAGACTGTCTAAGGGAGGAGAGAGTCAGTATTCAAGTTGAGGCCCATGATAAGCAGACCAGGCACCACTTGGTGGCATACTCAAATATATGGTCTGCCTGAATTGGACTCGATGGATTAGTAAAAAACCAAGGATGGGAGGTGAGAGTGAGCGGAAAGTGGAAGGGGGTGGGGTTAATATGAACCTCTCAAAGAACTTCCTTGTAATTCCAGGACTCTCTATGCCAGTTGCATTTCATGGTATGAGCTTTTCCTTTATGTATTCCTCCTCTTGCTGCAACAAAATTCCTGACAAAAATAACTAAAGAGATGGCTCAGCCATTAAGAGCACTGGCTGCTGTTGTAGATGATTTTTGGCCCTGTTTGGGCCAGAAGTTTGTACCTTGCCCGTGGTGGCTTTTGTCCCCCAAAGTAATGAATCAGACACATTAACTTCATACTGTTTGGCCCATGTCTCAAGCACATTACTAGCTAGCTCTTTTATCTCAATTGCACCCATTTCTAGTATTCTATCTGCTATGTGGCCGGGCCCGTGGCTCACCTGGATTCTTTATATGATTCTTTCTCGGGGGTCAGATGAAGACTAACTCTGCCCTCCTTTTACCTGTCTCTTGATATTTTATTCACTTCTATGGTGCTCTACATAGGCCAAATCAGTTACTTTATTTACAGCATACAGAGAACATTTCTACCACAGGCTGCTTTCTCCAAGGACCAAGGTTCAATTCCCAGCACTGGCAGGTCACAACTGTAATGTTAGCTCCAGGGGATCACGTACACATACATGCAAGCAAAACACCAATGCTCATAAAATAAATATCTTTAAAAAAATAACTTAAGGAAGGGTTTATTGGGTTTATGCTTCTAGTTCCGGGGAATCGAGTCCATCATATCGAAGAAGGTGGAGAAGGAGAAGGCAGCTGTCACACTGTGTCTGCGGTTTGCTTTCTGTGGTCCAGGATTCCAGCTAATGCAAATGCATGTGCTTTCCTACCTCACCCTAAACAAGATAACCCTTTACAGCCATAACCGCAGGTATGTTTCCATGGTGATTCTAAATCCCATCAAACTGACAAGATTAGTTGCTTTCCCTATCTGGTGGAGTGGGTATATTCCTGGACAAGTATCTCAGTGTGGCCAATAGAGTACATTCTAACTGTTCTTTAGGGGTCAGGGGTGCTGGGAATTGAATTCAGGACTTGACACACATAAGCAAGCACTCTATCACCGAGTTCCAACTTCAGCCCTAAAATAGTCGTTGTGTTCTGTTAATAATGAACTTTATTTTTTTAACATAGGAAAATGAGCGAGGTGATTAATGCATGCGGTGTACACCATACAGGAGAAGTGTGCACAGAATAGAACTCCTAACAGTGGCCCAGCTCTTAGGCTTCCACCGCATCTTCATGAAACAACGGGAGCATTTTAGAGATGTGGCAAAATGGACATCAGGTTTGGCTTTTAACTTTCACTAGTGAGGCATTATGAAAAGTGAATATGGAAATAAACTAATAAAGTAAGGCTTGTGGATTCCTCTGGTGCAACATCTGAGCTGCTAAGAGGTCTCTTTCTGTGGTTAATTTCTATTGTTTCTTATAGATGTGAAAGAAGGGACACTTTTATAATTTATGTCCTGATTTTAAAGAGTTTTTCTGACTTACTCACAGCTGCCTTCAGCTCAAAAAATATTTATGTATCTGGGCAGTGGTGGTGTATGCCTTTAATCCCAGCACTTGGGAGACAAAGCAGGCAGATCTTTGTGAGTTTGAGGCTAGCATGGTGAGTCTTAGGATAGCCAGGGCTACACAGAGAAACCTTCTTTCTCATATATATATGTGTGTATACATACATATATGTATATAACATACATATATATGCTGTTATATATACATAATGTTTATTTTAAATTAACTAATATTATATATTTATAATATATAATATATAATAACACATATATAGTTAAAGAGATTTGGGGATGATATCTTCTGGCTTCCTTCACATCGTACAACCACTGAAGAATTCACTTCATACACTGTTTATACATTAATTATAACTCATAGCCGTAACAGTTTTCTAAACATGGGACAAAAAGGCTGAACAGTTGTTCTTTTTCCTTCTCTTGTGGTTCTGCTAGTCATTCAAGATACATCCTATCCAGCTTTATATTCTCTTGTTTCATTCATGGAAAACATAAGTGGGCTCTCAGAGTGCTTAGGGCTAAGCAGTAGTCACTGTAAACCGGCCTTTATCACCGGGAATTTTGCTTTCTATTCCACATCTGCTGGTTTCCACAGCCAGTTCAACCCTCTCCATCTGTTTTGTTAGCAGTGGAACTGGCTTACTTTTTTCTGGAATATTCTTAAGGTCCTGTATATTTATTTGTTGTCAGCATCTCCAGTTCCTGCTTTTGCCGTTTATCTCAGCCAGCATCTGTAATAAGTTATCAAGTTATCTTTCTTTTTTTGAATGAGCTGCTTCTGCTAGTAAACCTGGTTCTGATTACCCAGAAGCCTCTCCACCACTCTTACTTCCTTTAATTTCAAAGATGACTTTTATCTTTTAAAAAGATTTATTTAAAAAAAAGTTATTTATTATGTATACAGTGTTATGTCTGCATGTGTCCTGGCAGGCCAGAAGAGGGCACCAGATCTCACTATAGATGGTTGTGAGTCACCATGTGGCTGCTGGAAATTAAACTCAGGACCTCTGGAAGAACAGCCAGTGCTCTTAACCTCTGAGCCATCTCTCTAGTCCTCAAAATGGCTTTTATGAACCTGCTTTCCTGGAGTCCTTGTAAGCACTGCTTAGCCCAGAATCTAATTGAAGTTATTGCTGAGACTTTTCTGAACTCATTTCCACATTCACTTACACTCTTCAGTCATTATACAAAGTATTCAGGGGGTCTGATGCTTTCCCCACACCAGACAGGAAGCCACAGTCACCACTGTGGCTGATGTATAACCACTGTTTTGTTGTTGTTTTTTTATTGTAGCTCTGGATCAAATTAAATTTGTCAAATTATTCCTGGCCCTACCTCCCATTGCTGGAATAGCATGCATGTGTCCCAACACCAGTTAAGATGAACATGGATGACTAATATTCATGCCATCTATGTTTCTCCAGTGTCTAACTAGATCTCTTGGGGACAACAGCATTGGCTTCAAAGAGAGTGGAGTGACTTTAGAGGTCATGATGAACCCACTCCAAATGTACAGGACTTGGCTCCTGTTTCCAGACAATCCTTTCCAAACATGGTCAGCTCTCATAAAGGTAATCCTCTTTTGCAGTACAAATCTGTAATAAGTACCTCTGCCACTAGACGTCACCGTTAGGCTGAGCGTGACAGTCTCCAAGTTTCACCTCAGCTGATCCACAAAACCTTATTCTGAACCCAGTAGGGAACTGTTTCCAAAGAAGCACAGGTATCTTTAGGTATGCCTATCTAACCCTTTGCTAAATTCTTCTAGCTTAGTTAAAATACATTTATAACGCTTTCAATATAAGCAGAACATGCCTGATGACATTCTGTTTCACATATAACTTTTCACCCTTTCCTCCCTCCTTTTATTATTTATTTACTGCATTGCTAGGAATTGAACCTAAGGCCTTATGCATGTTAAATGAGTGCTCTACCAGTGACAGGCACCTCTAGCCCTTTTCATGTATCTTTTCAAACCCCTGTCATGGGGAAGAAATCCGAGAGGCTGTAGTATGGACACTGCGGCTAAGTGACAGCTACTTTAAGCCCGAGTTTGTGAGCCACCAACATAGCTTCTGGGAACTGAACTTGGGTTTTCTCCAGTCTTAGGGTGTTCTCTGGGGGCTCCTGTGTTCATGCAAGTGTTCATACCCACATACCATGTACACATAATTAAAAAACAAAAACAAAACAAGTATTTTGACAACTGAATCTGTTGCAGAGTCCAGATACTTAGCCACTATACCTCACTGGCTTTAATAAAGTCCTGTTTTAGTCTGTCTTTCCGTTTCCCAGTCTGAATTTGCCAACCTCTTTATAAAGAATCTAACGAGACTAAAACCATCAAAGGCCTTTCAGAGCTCAGTAGTAGATGCTGCTCATGCTGAGTGCACCTGGAACTAGCCCCAGCAGAGCTGCATGGATGTCTGTCCCCGAGCCCAGCCTGTGCTCTGGGTATTCAGGTCTGTAGATAGACCATCCAGTGTTGGGCTTAGAGATGGGAGGGTACCAGTTTTCCATGCTTAGCCACTGCCTCCTACGATCAATGTCTGCTCTGGGAACTTCTCAAGTTAAGGCCATAGCTACCTGATCAGTGTGATGGCTTATGAAGAAATAGGTAGGGGAGGGGTGGGAAGCGAAGGATGCATGGGCTCTAGTTAGGCCTGGTTTTCCTTAGGAAGGATGCTTTTACTTGGTGACTGTGTGGCACAGTTGCTTAACCTTTCTGAACCAGCATTTCTTCACCTGTGGATTATCTAAGATAATGCTTCCCTTCCTTGACTGTGGAGTGTACAGTGTGCATAGAGACTCTGGTACACAGGAGAAGGAGGTACTCTGTCCTGTCAGCTCTTCCTGGAAGGCTGCCTCATGTCCAGCAATTAGAAAAGCTGCCCTTGACATGTGCTAAGTGGAATGCCAGCACCTCTTTCCTGAACACCTGCAGGCAGTATTCCTCGATTATTTCAAACTCAGTGCTTTATGCTGACAAGTATCATTTCTTGTGTCATTTCCTGACCTGATTGCCCAATTAAACTCCAGCCAGAGATGGACTCTTCGCTGGATTCCTTCTCCTAACCGGACTCTAAACAGTAGGTATTTATCAAGGGCCTGTGGAGGAGAGAGATGAACAGATACCAGTTCCCAGGTGTTACTAGAGCATGTATGTGTTAGACAAAGGGCAGTTCTGAAAATACCGAGCTGAAGTAACCTCATCGAGGAGTTTCGCTGCAGCTAGAACTTTCTCAAAAGACCTGGCAACCATCTTACTCCTGGGGAATGACTTCCTTTGTTAAAGCAATCTGATCCACAGTGTCCCAAACAAGAGGTGAAAGTCAAGTACACAGCCTGAAGACTTTTCAAACCAAAGAGCACATCACATAACATTTAGTGCCAGAGCTCCTGGGACCTTGTGGGAACCCCACAAGCTATTTCTTGAGACCAGCCCTGTTAGTTTTTTGCACGTGGCGCGTGAATGAAATCTCAACACCAGAAGTACCACACTAGAGTTTATTACAACAAAAAGCAGAGATGGGGCAAAAGGGGGCAGAAAAAAAAAAGAGAGAGAGACTGAGGCTTGTGTGAGCCCTTGCATTAAAAGGGTGAGCAGGCCCATGTTTGCATTCACGCGCCACGTGAAAAAACTAACAAGCCCAGCAACCCTGTTCCTATTAGGGTGAGATCCCAGAGCATGGGAGACAGCCTGCTTCTCTCTCATCACTGGGTGTCCTGTGGCATCAACACTGACAGTCGTCATGGTTGGAGTTCCCTGGGTGAATCACGGCAACAATCTCGTGGCTGCAGATTTGTTCTTGAGTGGAGGAAGGGGGAGAAAGTGTGGAAAAATTCCTCGTCTGTTGAATTCCGTTTACCAAAAATTATGAGTTTCACCTCTGCAAGCATTTTTAGAGCAGTGAAGAAAGTAATGTAAGGGATGTAGAAAAGTATCTCTCTGAAAATCAAGGTAACAGGAGTACTGCACATCCCCAAACTAATACTCTTTAATTTTCAAAAAACAAAATGAGATTTTGTCTGGGGGAGGGACTCATTAAATAAATGTAGTTTACTAATCCCCCCCAACAGAAAAAAAGACCTTTCCTCTTATCTGGGTTTGGAGCTGATAAGCAACTTCTTGTACACACTTCATAAATATTTACGAAGGACATGTCAACAGAGCAAAGAAACCATTTTGCCACTACAAGAACCCCTTTGAAACGCCAACGATTGAAGCGGGTCTTTTCTGCAAATCTCAAACAAGAAAGGCCAGTTCAGCTGGTTTCATAGAAGAACCAGAAGCTGGGCCACCTGATTCATTGCTCCTGGAGTCAGGGGCTAGAACTGTATGTCAGTAAGGCAGAGACAACTGATGCAATAGGCAGGGGTTTAAAACACTCCTCCAACTTGAAGCAAGTGAGCTTTTAGCAGCTCTGCTTTTGGGAGGAGGAGCAATCTCATCTTGTCTCACTTTATGTTGGCTCCAAGGCTGTGCCTATAGACAGAAATGGTTAGAGTGGGTAAAGAGGGTCATTTTAGTCACCAGAAGCCATCCCCATGGAGACTGTCAATCCTGCTGAGGGCCATTAGAAAGGAACGTGGTGAAACCAATGTTTTGGTCTGTTGCCAGGTCAAGGTCTGCTTGTTTTGGCCTGGCTATACTCAGCCTTGGTCCATGTGATCTAGATAAACACAATGAATGTACCCCGGGCACCATTGCCATATTGCCTGGGTTGGTGATGCCAGATCATGGCTGAGTTGCATCAATACAGTTTGGAGACCTTTCACCAGGAGGCCTGGGCTATCTAACTTTTTTGTTTCTAGATTCCAAGAAATACTTTCCACTTGATAGTGGTTGCCTTGGCTGAGGCAGGGTTGGAACAGTCACTGCTTAGAACAGAGCCGGAGCTATCTTAGTCTTAGAACAGAACAATCTTATTTCTCTACACCAACCCCCAACAGGCCTATACATAGAGAGAGAGAGAGAGACAGAGACAGAGGGGATTACCCTGACAGCTTAGTCCTGTCTTCATATTGTCCCCCAGGCCTTCAAGATACCTTCATATATAAAGGTCATTCATTGATTGAAGTCTTCTGACTACACATGCAAAGTAGGTCTTTGTGGAGAGAGACAAGGGGTAGCTGTCTCCTTAGAGGGAAAGGCTGATGATGAGCAGGAGTTCTTGCTTTGTGCCAGAAGTTCTGGACATTTGACCTCAGCTAATCCCACTCCCGTAGGCCTAGAAGGAAGATGTCTGTTCTGAAGTGCCAGAGCTGTGTCATCGTCAAGAGCAGGACTAAGACTGGAGGTGGCCAAGGTTTCGTGAATTAGGGGTCATCAGAGCTCAGCTGTCTTTATTGTTCCACCCAAGTTCAACCTCAGCTAGACCCAGGCCATGTATCTGAGGTGCATCCCTGGCAAGGTTGACATCACTTCTGCTCTGCTTTCCACAGTTATGCCCCTGGGTTCATCTCCACAAAAGGCTGGTGACGCCAAGATAATGGAAGACTGGAATGATCTGAGGATTTCAGTGAAGCTGACCATTCAGAGCAGAAAGACCCTGACTGAGTGGTAACTTCTGCCTCCTCCTCAACATCTGCAAGGAACCACCGAGAGACAGAAACAGGAAATAATTAAAACCAGTGGGAATGCCACTTTGGATGAGATTATCAATCAACATGGCTGGACAGGCACAGCCCTGATTGGTCCTGAGCTAGAGAACTTCCTTGAACTATTCAAGAGATCCTGGGCCCAGTACTGTACAGTATATATAGTACTGTAATGTTGATGGTTGCCACCCTCATGCCATCAGAGATGACATCAGTAAGTGAGCAATTAGGTTACAAAGTACAAGAGAAATGACTTCAATAAAAGATCATCTAACAGAAGAGGAGGAGGAAGAGTAGCAGGAGAGGAGGATGACTCTGTAGCCCTGGATATGGCTATTCCACTGGCAACATGGAATCCAGGCTATTGCAAGCATTAACTGAATCAGAGATATGTGTGTAGACTAGCTAGTTCTACAGAGAGTGACATTATTACCCCATTGGATAGTCTCGAAGAGGCTTAACTAAGAGCCTGTGTAAGGCAGGACCCTCCTGTTTCATGGCGAGGCCTCATTCCCCAATGAGTCTCTAAACAATATAAAGAATCATCATCTCTTAGGGATAGTTACATTTTACTCATGACCAGGGCCTTAAAAGCCAGTCTTAAAGCACTGTATAGGAAAGAACTTAGGGGATTCCCTGAGCCTTTCGGACCTCTGAAATTGTGTCTTTTGCTCTAAGATTGCCAGTTAGCAGCTCTGGCCTGAATGTTCTACAGAAGCTGTAAATAGGAAATAGAGCAACAACAACCCTGGTATTCACCCCCTCCTCCCAGCTTCTCTTTGTACCCTAGCCCTATCCTACTAATTAGGTAGCGCCCCCAAGATACGACACAAGTAGAATTTATTTTATAGTTTTTAAAGTCTTATTGGCCTCATTTAAAACTTACCTTTTGTGTATTGGTGTTTTGCCAGCATGTATATCTACACACTACATTCATTGCCGTCCCTGTGGAGGCTAGAAGAGGGCATCAGATCCCCTGGAATTGGGGCTAAAGAAGGCTGTGTGTCACAATGTGAGTGCTGGGTATAAAACACTAGCTCCCTGGAAGAGCAGCGTTGTCCTGAAGAGCAGCATGGTGCTGTTTACTGCTGAGCCTGGCAGAGGTGAACCCCAAACCCACCTACTCCCATTGCCTGGGTCTTCCTCATTTTTTTCTTGATAAGTTTGCCCATACATCTGTGGTGTGGCAGACAGACAGATGCAGTCACAGGGATGACACAGTCACGATTTGGCCTTTGTCTACAGGAAAGGAAGGGAAAGAGAAATTGGGACAAAGGGCAAATCTAGGTACAGTCACACCTATGCATAGCTAAGTTATCTGATGGCTTGATTTGCAAATCGAATCTGAAAACATGGCATGCACTCATCTGAGATACTAACAGCCTTCGTTCACTCCCAAAGCAGAAGTGTCCAGAATTGTCCTTAGTCAGACACATTGTCATTTCCAGGGTGGACCATTTTCTGGAACTCACCTTGAGTATGAACAGACACTTTCCTCATTAGCCTTGTGATCTTGCTCAACTCTCTTGACCTCTCTGAACTCAGTGTACCAACACCTGCAACATGGCATACCGCCCTTACCCTGCAAGGTTTTCCTTGTGGTTGTGAAACTGTGCATGTGAAAAGGCCAGTGCCTGGCACACAGATGTTTGTGCAATGCATGTTTTCCTGGACTGAGTAAGAACCCAACCATGAGCTCACTAAATGCTTCTCAGAGAGGCGAGAGAAGGCTTTGTGGTTACTGGAACTGTTATGACTCACATTCAGGGGTGTACAACTCATGTGGCCCACGGTCCACTTGCACCGCAGGACAATTATGAACTGGAAATTATTTTTCCTTTCTTGATCACACAGTTTTTGAATGTGAATTTTGTAGATAACATTGTGCTGAAATGTCAAAAAGCTGGTTGGGAGTCCTTCCTGGAACCCTGTCCTGGATCAGGTGATGCAATGGCTTGCTGAGATGCTTTCCTGGGTCCTCTTGTGCCTGTCTACCTCCTCTCTGGTAGCCCCTCCCGAACTATTCCGAGCTGTACTTGCCAGTATTATGAAAGCCAAGCAATACTTAGCACCAGGTTGACAAAATTCTCCCTGGATCCCAGGCCCATGATGCTGTCTACTCAGGACATGAAGGACAGTGTCCACAGCAGCCATTAGACCAGGAAGCTACTCAAACCTGGAAATCAATCAAATGACAAGGGGAATAATGGGGTGACTGTTCCAGGCATGGTGGTGCAAATTTGTGATCCCAGCCCTCTTGAGGCTGAAGTCAGAAGACAACAAGCTCAAAGCCCAATGAGATTTTATTTCCTCCTACCCCCCAAAACAACAAAGAAGAAGAAAGAGAAAATGAGAAAGGGGAAGGAAAGAGAAACGGGAGTGGAGGAACTGGATTGCCTCTAAATCTATTGCACAGGAGAAATCAGATAGCTCTGCCTGAGCTTTTATTTCCATCACCGAGCCTAGAGGGGAACTGTTAACCAGATTATTTATTTCACAGGCATAAAGGAAAGGAATATTAAATTTTGGAAGTGTTTCCCCCCACCCACAGCCCGTTCTCATCCCAACACGGCAAAAGGAGCGAGGCAATGTGGGATTGGGGGACCTGGTTGGAGCTGCTGTTCTCCCCAGCGCCTCACTGTCTAGGTTCACAGGAGACGGACCTACCTCCAGGCTGTGAGCAGTCAGTGAGCTCATGTCTGAGGAGCTCTCAGAGAGGGCTCGGCAGCCAGTGGCCACTCAGTTCCCATCTACAAAGAAAGAAATCTCCAGACAGGTGGTGTGGCAGTATCAGCAAAGAAAAAAGATTCACACCAAATGCTTTGTACTCTTCGGTGACCCGAAGAGATTTGAAAGGGCCGAGGAAGAACAGCCACATGCTTTGATTCCTTCTCGTTCTTTCTCTTGTCTTTGGGGAATAGGAACTCTACTGGGGAAGCCTTGGCAAGTGACCACTGCCAGATGTCAGCCGGGTTCCCAAAGCTTAATCCAGAGGCAACCGGGCCGCTGCGGGAAGGACAGCTGCCTGGCTTCCAAGCTGTCTCCTGTCCTAGGTTTATGAGCATCTGGTGTGTCTCGTGCACTTTTTTTCCTCCATCCAAAGTATTGAACATGCTTTATAACCGCGTTTTCTCTTGGGCTCATTGCTGTTATTATGTTTACTATTTGTTATTACTCTTTTTTACAATGGGTTTACTCTTAATCGAAATTCAACAGAAATAAAGTGGATGCAGTTTGGCCGCTAGGGGTCAGCACGAGGTCACCAGATGCTTACGGGAGCCTGGGCGAGGATGATCATGAGGAAGGAGAGCCGACTCCACCTCTGACTCACAAAGGGCTTTGGCTTCTCACAGTGTTTCCCCACAGTGTTGGGTTTGCTTCTCACATCAGGCCCAGGAAACTGACGGGTGGGGCAGGAGATACTGCCCCTTCTCTGAGGGCCAGGGAAGAGGGGGATTACCTTGGGAGGGTCAGTGTCGTATGAGGTCACAGAGTCCTCCAGGGAAACTCCTCCCTCAGAGCCTCAGATAAACTGGGCACCGTGAGTAGGCAAAGGTTAGAAACCAGGAGGCCAACAGCACTTTTTATAATGTCGACCAGCTCTGTCCTTCCGTTCCCACTGGGAAGCAGGAGCCTCAGGAGCCCCAGGAGCCCCACAGCTTATCTCTGCTCTCTGCACTTCACCAGACTCAGGCTCAGGGCCCCTGGTGGGAGATAGGCTCAATCCCCTCCCTCAGGAACTGAGCACAAAGGGCAATTCACTGTGCAGAGGGTGC
>PVIH01008590.1:0-64529 GCA_004025045.1 Sigmodon hispidus
ATAACACACACACACACATACACACAAATAAAAAAAAAAAATTCAGAGGGAAAGATGAACACAAAGAAAATATAGGTGTAGCAATCTTATTTGTATGTCTACCCTTGATAAGCCATGCTTATCATTCTTATCCTCTATATAGTTATTGTTAACTCTTCCACATTTTAAATTCTTTTTACTGTGTTTTTTTTTTAATAAAAAAAAAATAAAGGAAAAAAAAAAAAAAAAAATGAGTAAATAAATTTTAAAAAGAAAATGCTCAGCTATTTCACAGATATTTTAGGTTTTTGTTTTTTATCCCCTCCTATCCCCCAATTTTCTTGCTTCTCCCTTTATTAATACCATTTGTTTCCCTCTATGATCCCACTTCTACTTTTTATTTAATAAACAAATACAGAATTTTATGCTAGGAAACACACATGAAAAAAACCATGTCTTTCTGAGGCCAGATTAATTCACTTAGTAAGATGATCTCCAGTTTCATTTGTTTTCCTACAAATGGCTCACATTCTTTCTTTATGATGGAAGAGTGTTCCACTGTGTGTAGATATCATGTTTTCTCCACCTAGTACTGAGATGTTGAAACCCTAGGCTGGACCCAGAAGGTGGTTCTTTAAACATTTTACATGTTATGGCTGTAATTGTTTCCTGGAAACATGATTTAGAAAAAGCCAATAAAGTGCCTGATTTCAATGTGAAATCTGGTGAGCAGGGCCTGAGTAGGAAAAGGTGGCAGTATCCAGTTCTCTCCACCACCTGTCTGCTTACAAGATAATAAACCATGATGCCAGCTCTTTGCAGGCACCTTCTCTGATGGAAAAGGTCAGTTTTCTGCTTCATGCTGAGTAGAACTGGGCACGTGAGTTGACTCCATTGGCCTCTTTTAAAGTACTTCAGTGCAGTACAGGCAATGCATGGAAGACAATGGTGCCTGTCAAACCTGCATGTATGCAGAAGAGCCACACAGACCCCTGTAAGTAGGTATCTAATGTCCCAGGTTTCCCAGTAAGAAAGACACCCAGGCACACAGCACTGTCCATACACTTTCCAGCAAATTGTGCCTGAAGGGTGTAAATGGTATTAGTCTAGGAGTAATCTTTACTTGCCTGGGGTAACACAGTTAAACACATTCAAACATTAAATATACCTGAGGTCAGTGTAAGGATTCCAGGTATTCCATGTAGCTGAGTCAACTCAGCTCAGGTAGGATGCACCTTGTACGGAGGCACGCCCCTGGGCGTGGCTGCATAAACCCTGTGTAAACCCTGGGGCACTGCTCATGGAAGCACCTCCCTGGACCCATGATGCATACCCTTCCCTTGAAAGAGACTGCGAGCACATATTCCGGTCCTTTTTCTCTGTCCCCTGACTTCTGTCCTGCTCCTCTGCTTCTTCACCTGCCTGGGAATCCTCTCTTAAATAAACTCTAGTGTGTGGCCTTGATAGTGTATATTTGCTTTCATGTGCGAAACTAACAGTCAGTTCACTGTTTGTTTTCTTGGTGGTTGTTCTTATAGGCCCACCTTCTAGAACAGAGGCTTGAGAACTACATGTACTGGTCCTCTGTTGTCCAAAATGGAAATCAGGGCCAGGGAGATGGCTCACTGAGTAAAGGTGTTGGCACCAGAGCCTGATAAATGAGTTCCAGACCCACATGGTGGAAAGAGAGAACTGACTCCCGAAAGCTATTCTTTGACCTCTACATATACATGTACCTTCCCCCACACATACGTAGACTCTTCCCAGTTCTTTCTACTGTTATGCCTTCTTTTTTTAAAATTTATGATGAAATAAGTTTCATTAGGTTGCTTACAAGAACCTGGGGGAGGGGTTATAGGACCATGGGACCCTTACCACTACTGAAGAAAATGTCTCTCCACTCCCTAGAAACCCTTAACTCATGTGCCATGACCCTATAGCTATAAAATGACTCTGAATATTAATGGTCTCAATTATTCATCCAAAAGACAGACAGTAGCACAGTAGTTTTAAAAAAATATTCATCTTGTATGACCTCTAAGAAATGTACTTCACCATCAAAGACAGATGCTACTCCAGGAGAAGGATGAAAGATGATATTCCAAATAAACAGATCTGGGAAAC
Source organism: Sigmodon hispidus (assembly GCA_004025045.1). Classification (NCBI taxonomy): domain Eukaryota; kingdom Metazoa; phylum Chordata; class Mammalia; order Rodentia; family Cricetidae; genus Sigmodon; species Sigmodon hispidus. The sequence continues at coordinate 2,104 of PVIH01008590.1, forward strand.
AAGCAGGGCAATGGGTAATTCAATCAGCAGAAGGCAAACAGCTGAATAGCAAAGGCCTCTCTTGCCTTCAAGGTAAGACTTCTCAGTTCAATCAGCTCAGTCAAGACAATCCCACATAGGCATACTAGAAGGCTAATCTAATCTAGATAACCCGTCACAGGTATGCCCAGAGACTTGTCTAATGAGTGAGTCTAGATCATGTCAAGCTAACCAAGTTAATCAATATTAACTATTGCAAGCTCCCTCCTTCCCTCCATCCTTCCCTTTCTTTCTTTTCTTTCATGTAGCCCAGTATAGCTTCAGATTCACAATGTAGCCAAGGATGACCTTGAAACGTTGACACTCGACCTCTACTTCAGTGCTATGATTATAGGCACATGTCGCTGTGCTTGTCTTACGTGGTGCTGGGATGGAGTCCTGGGCTATGTGTGTGCTGATCATGTGATCTGCTAACTGAAGACCTGCATGGTTTCATTGCAGTAAAGTTCTGTTTTTCTAGGTACATCATTACGTTCTTGTTTTCCTCCAGCTCACTGAAGTGACAAATCAGAACTGTGTATGTTCATCAACTGCACACCCATGGTTACTACAACTTCATTACCATATTCACTCTCTCACATAGTGATTATCTTTTGTTTTAATTGTTTCGAATGAAATAAGGTCAACCCATTGTTTTTACTTTTGAGTTTATTGTACTTCTAGATCATATGCAAGACCTCTTGCTAGAAGCCAAGGAAGACTGTGAGGAATAAAAGACAAGCTTCCTAATATTGAAAGCCTTCCCATGTAGGGATAGGGACATGCTCAATTGGAGAAGTTCATGCCACAGAGGCATGAAGACCTGAGTTCAATCCCTAGAACCCGCATAATGCCAGGAATTGTGGCACATGCTTGTAATCACAGTATTGGGAAGGAAAGAGTCAGGTGATGCTTTGGACTTGCTAGCTAGTCAGGCTGGCTGAATTGTCAACCACCAAGTCCCAGGGAAACAGGTTCCTGTTTCAAAAACCAATGTGAATAGTGCCTGATGAACTAGGCAGGAGTCTACTACAACACAAATGACCACCTGCACTTTACGTGCAAATCCCTATGTGTATAGTTGCATATTTGCACCTGAATAATATGTATACCTGAAACACACACACACACACACACACACACACACACACAAAGAAAGAAAGAAAAGAGAAAAAAAGAGGAAAAGTGAAAACATGCTGAGAAATGGATTCATAATCAGATGGGACTTCAGGACACTTTAGGACAATGAACTGTCTGCCCACCTGGTGAGATTTTAATCAATGAGAAGGAAAGAGTAAAAAATATGGGTTGAATGGAGAAATAAACGCATACACGACAGCCAATAAAGATGGAACGTAGCAGGATGATAGCAATAAGAATGAGTGGAGTAAAGGGGTCAGTGGTACAGGGACATGAGCTGTTTCTGTGTGCTTAGAGCAGGCAGACAACCTGCAAGGGTGAGATGGAGTCATGACCCTCAGCTTCACCAGGGATGGCTCCTCCCAACCCCTGAGCATGAGCCTCATCCATCTGCCTACAGATCTCACTGGCCAGCGAGGACTAGACCCATCTTTTTCCTGTCTTCTCATTTCTGCTTTTCAATTGACACAACAGATGGAAGGCTTACATCCCAATTACCCTGTGTCCCCATTTGATCTGAGTACATCTGGAAGCAGATTATTCAGATACATCGCTTCTTAAAAATGGCAAAGTGAGCAAGTATAGGATATAGGGAAGAGATTTTATCTCCCCCCCCACCCCCTGCTTGCCCCATCAATATAATTTCCCAAGAAAAACAAAGAGATAAACTCTTAGAACATTAAGTCACAGCAGGGATGACTTCTGTTACATTTCTCTCATCTCAAAATAAACTTAATTTATAAGGACTGGTAGGGTTACAGTGATATTCTGCAATGCAAATAAAAAGCAGCATGAGCTCACTCATAACACAGGAAGAAAGTTGTGCGCTGTAAATATAGCTGGGAAGTTCAGAGAGGCATAAAAAGTTGGGGCAGGCATTAGAAATGATTACTTTGCAAATGAATTGCCATTTTCCATTTTTAAGGGAGCATATGTCACTAGATTTTTCTCTTCCAGGATTAATGGATGGGACCCAGTTCTTTATCCCAGCTGACTGGGCTGGCTGTATTGATTTGGAATGCTCATCACAGCGCAGAGGATTTTTGTTTTTACTTACTTCTCTTCTCAAAGTCTGGGTAGTTCAAGGTAATATCACCACTGATTATATCTCCAGCATTGATTTTCTGTGGCAATTAGAAAGTGTGTTAACCAGGGTAGGGAAACGGCTCTGTTGCAAAGGGCTTGCTGTGCAAATGAGGCAGGCAAGCACCAGGAGCAGTTTAGCAACTGGAGACTCCGCTGGGTTTGGGTTATGCACACCTTTCTCTTTTAACAACACACCTGACAGCCTGCCATTCTTACCTGCACACTCTGCATAAACTCCTCTATTAACAATGTAACTAGCAATCTGTTAGGAGCCTAGGTCTCCCACCTGCATCAAGATCGTGCCCACTTACCTCTGAACAATGGAATAAATTTATACTTCCCTTAGTGATCATCAGACTTTGATTCTGTTTAATTATATTATACTTATGTCTTGGTAGGAGAGTAGGAAGGCCAATCTGGTTTTGGGCGCATGGGCAGTAAGTGTCCTCAAAGAGAACTTCTGAAGAAAATTTCCTATTTGTCATCTTCCTCCTTTGCATAATTAGGCATGTGTTTCATTAAAATTACATGCATTATGAGAAAGGACAGAAGAAATAGATAAACTGTTACACAGCTTAGTCTGCCAATCAAGGTGGAATACCACCTCATCTATGCCCCTTAGTGATCAACCTCTTTCTTTCACTGAACCCCATAAAAGGATGCCAAGAACCAAAATCAGGGCTCTTGGGTGCCCTCATTCATGTGGCCCACAGTCAGTCTTGATGATGCTCCTTTCTAGTCTGTCCTGTTGTTTGTTTAAAATTTTCTGACTTTGCAAATACCTTTATTTCATTCTTAAATAAGGTTCTAGCAACCCAGAAATATCACGTTCTAACCACTGGAAGCATGGACATTTGAACACGAGGTTAGAGCTCTATGACCCAAATACAAAAGCCAGGCATGGTGTTACATGCTTCTGGTCCCTGCACTGGTATCTTATTTTGGGTTTCTATTTCCATAAAGAGAATCCATGACCACAGAAACTCTTATAAATCATCTATTTGGGGCTGGACTATGTTATCGAGGTCATTATTATTATAGTGGGAAGCACGATGTCTCATAGGCAGACACAGTGCTGGAAAAGGAGCTGAGAGTCTACATCTATCCTGGCAGGCAACAGAAAAAGAGAGTGAGCCACTGGGCCAGGCTTGAGCCTCTGAAACCTCAAATCCCACCCAGTGACACATGTCTTTCAATAATGCCTCAACTACTCCAACAGGACTACATACACTAATTCATCAAACATGAGCCTATGGGGGCCATTTTCATTCACCACAACTGGTGAGGTAGAGACAGGAGGATTCCCGGAGCTCACCAGCAGGTAGGCTAACTAAATATGTGAATTTTAGGTTCAGTGTGAGAACCTGCTTCAGAAAATAACATGGCAAGGACTTGAGGAAGACATGCGACATCAATCTCTGCTCTCTGCATGTTCATGTAAGCATGGGCACTCATGCACACAGGTGTACTCCTCCTTCAGCCTCCCCCCAGCAGAGAAACACACACACACACACACACACACACACACACACACACGCACACGCACATGCACACGCACACGCACACGCACATGCACACACACAGAGACAGAGAGACAGACAGAGATGACAGGAAAATGAATGTGATAACCTTACCAGGTGAAGCATGCTAACCACCACTTTTCTGGAAGATTTATTACAAAGCAATGGCAAGGACTGTATGCTAAACCTTTTCCTGGCCTTCTCTAAGCTTAAGGCTGCTACTTAGAAAAAGTGAAAATGCAGGGCAATGTGTGCAGACGGTGTTTTGGGGGCACTTGCTGTTCCCTTTCCTATTGTACGTTTTCTCTTTGCTCATTCACATCTCTCATCTTCCTCATTCCAGTCACCAGGAGGGAGCCAGTGAGGCCACTGCTCCTGCTGATGTGTGATGGAAGGGGCAGAGACAGGTGGACATACTGCCTAGGCAGCCACATTTAATAAAGGAGACCGAGACCAATGACAGATGCCTTGACTCAAAGAGCAAAGAGGATGACACTTGAGAAATAACAGAAGAGGTTATTCTCTGGATTGTACACCACACACACACACACACACACACACACACACACACACACACACACACACAGAGAGAGAGAGAGAGAGAGAGAGAGAGAGAGAGAGAGAGAGAGAGAGAGAGAGTCACTATAAGGTTCTTTGGGCAACTGATTGACTTGTTGACATACAGATTCTTCTAGAAGAGCTCCAAAGAGAATAAGGGCTGACTTTTTTTTTGCTTAGTAACCATCCTTGATATATCCTTAATTTTTAAATTATGAAAGAATGTGAGTTCTTATCTGAGATTCAATATGGTATGTAAGAGTTGGATGAAATTAACAGCAAAGCTCACCATTTAAAGGAAACAACAGGAATAGATGTTCCCGGGCACCTAGGACTTGCTAATTTAACACTTTCTCATTGATCTTGGCGCCAAGATTTCTTTATGGAAACCAAAAGCAAGCAAAGTTACACAATTTTCTTTGTCAGAACAAAACAGATTATACAAAATTCTCATAAATGTTCTTTAAAACCAAACTCAATGTGGCATGTATCCACAAGTTCCTTTAAAAAAGAACATTTTGACATTAGAGGATAATGTCTTTTTGTGTAAGTGACATTTTTATGATGACTTCCGTTTTCATTTGAGACAGAGTTTCATGTAGCCCAGGCTAGCCTTGAAATTGTTAGGTAATTAAGGCTAATGTTGAAGTCTGATCTTTCTACCTCTGCTTATCAGGTACTGGGATTACAGCCATGTACTATCATGCTTGGTTCATGTAATGAAGTGCTGGGAATTGAACCTAGAGCATTGAGCACGCTGGGGAAGCCCTACCATGGGAGTCATATCCCAGTGAGAAACTGAACTGCTTATTCAAACAAAACCAGAAATTACATTCAAATACTTCTTTTAATAACTTTTTTTGCAGCACAAATTCTGATTGCAATGAATCAGATTCAGAGACAGAAACTGGGAAAGGCTGAGATATCAGAGAGAGGAAACAGCACAGTCAAATCTCACTCAGCTCTCTTCCAGTTTCCTTGGTCTCACTCCTGGCTGCTTCTTAAGCCTTTCTTAAACTGTATCCCATCCAGGTTAGGATTAAGGGGGTGAGCTACTCTATTTGGTAGTCAACCTTGAACTCACAGAAACACAGAAAGATCTCTGTCTCCGGAATTACAGGATTAAAGACATAGGTCACCACTCCTGGCTTTCCCTGTGCTGGGATTAAAGGTGTGTGCCATTGAAGCCCAGCTGTTTGGCCTTGTCCTCAGAGATCCAGAACTCCTGGAGCTATCTCTGCCTAGTTTTGACTGTGTGTTGTTCTTTTGATATTCCAGGTTTTATTAAATATATAACATCACCACACTTTTTTTGAGATGTATCTATATATGTAATAGTCTTTTACACACTATATATTCTTTATAAGCATCTGTGGTGTTGAATTTCGGTTGTCAACTTGCTAAGATCTAAAATCACTGTAACTGAGCATAACTGTAAGGGGGTGTTGCTTTGATGAGGTTAACCAAGGTGGGTAATACCTACTCACTGGGAGTGGCACCATTCCTAGACTACACAGAAGGAGAACATTAGCTGAGCCATGTATGTACTCCCTTTTCTCTGCTTCTTTACTGTGGATATGGTATGGCGGCTCCCTCACACCTCTACAGCCATGACTGTCTTCAGTGATGGACTGTAACCCTGACCTATGAGCAAAAACTAAAGCTTTTCTGCTTTTTGTCAAGTTTTTTTTTTTTTCCATAGCAACAGGGAAAGCAACAAAGATAGTATTCTGGTTTCCTTTCTGTTGTTAAGACAAAGACCATGACCCAAAACAACTTAGTGCTTGATAGGGTTTATTTCATCTTTTGAGTCAGAGTCCATGAACCTCCTAGGTCAGGAGAGGAACTCAGTGAGGGACCTGAAGCAGAAGTCATGGAGGAATGTGCTTACTGGCTCCTTCACTAACATATTATACATTGCAGGACCACCTGACCAGGGAATGGTGCTGCCCACTGTGGACTCGACCAGCCTGCATTAATTAATAAATAAGACAACTCCCCCAAAACATCAGGCCATTCTCACTTGGGCATATCTCAGTTGAGATTCCTTCTCTGATGACTCTAGGATGCTTCAAGTTGTCATTTACAACTAACCAGGACAAAGAACACCCCTGTTATTCGGCACAATAGTTATGTCTATTTTCCAGATGAAGATGATGAGCTACAGTGAGGTTATGACTTTGGTTAAAATCTCACAGTGGCAGTTCCAGTATTTAACCTGAAGTGGTCTAGCATTACACTGTCTATGAAGTACAAAGTATTGAAGAAAGGTGTTTTGAAAGCTTAATTTTATTGAACTTGGGGAGACATCTCAGTAAAGTTCTTGCGTTGAAACAGTGAGGACCTGGATTTAATTCTACATAGAGAGCCTCCCCCCACAATTCCAGGACTGTGTGGGTAGAGATAGATTTCTTGAACTCACTGGCCAACCAGCTTAGCCAAATCAGTGGGTTCCAGAGAACCTGAAACCAAAAACTAAATCCAAAACCCAAAATCAAGGTGTGTAGCACCTGAGGAATGACAGTTGAAGTTGTCCTTTGGCCTACACACACACACACACACACACATATGCACACACAGACACACATACACACACAGACACACACACATACAAACACACAGACACACACAGACACATAGACACACACTCATTTATTTGTATGCAAACACACACAGTCACAAGCCGGAAAAAAAAAAAAAGGAAAGAAAAGAAAAACAATACTCATTTTATAGTAGCTTTCTGTTGCTCATAGAACATTGTTTGTGCCAAGCATATGTGACTTGGAGTGTGGAATCCCAGTAGGTGAATTTCGGGTGGGAATTTAACAAACTCCACTTTAATTCTAGACTACAGAGTACAGTTCTGCTTTGCATGTCTCTTTCCAAGAGAGAAATGTTGTATACCCTGTGGTGTTTCTGTAACATGACACAGAGCCTGTAGTTTTGGAAAGCCTCCTAACCCAAATTCACAACAAAACAAACAAGCTCTCCCCCTTCCAAAAAAACCCCACAACAACCCTGGAGTGTTATTATTCTATTTAGCATTAACTGTAAATTTAGCTCAACCTTGACACATCTGCATAGAGTCTCAGCTGAGTTAAGTATTTATCAGGTTGGTCTATCCTCTAGGGAATGTCTTCATTATTAATTGATGCAGGAAAATCCAGCCTGCTCTGGGTGGTTCCTCAGGCATGTGGTTCTGGCATGTATAAAGAAGCCAATGAGTGAGTTGGGAGGCTAGCTAGCAAATAGCATTCCTCAATGGTTTCTGCTTCAAGCTTCTGCCTGCGTTCCTGCCCTGGATTCCCTCAACGATTGACTGTGACTTGTAAGCCAAAAGAGCCATTTCCTCCTCCAAGTAACTTTTTGGGTTAGTTTTTTTTTTTTTTTTTCCTCAGCATCAGGAGGGAAGTTAGAACGATTACTAAAGAGTGGGAGAAGATGCTGCTTGCTTATTATGAAATGATGCATGCCCAGCATACATCTACATGCACAATGGTCTACTGTATCAAGGCAACAGTTTCTATCTAGATGGGTTAGGACATGATGAGGATACAATCATGCTAAGCACAGCCTAAATCTTCATTTGTTTCGAAGATGAGATCCTTCCCCTTTATTTGGATTTTAGCACTGTAATGTAAAGCTGTTTCTCACCTCCATGCCTTTATTCTAGTTAAGACTTTCCTAGACTGGCTCCTCATTATCATTTTCTTAGGTTACTACCTGTTTTAGTTACTTGTGACAAAATACCCAACAAAGTAAGTAAAGGAAAGGAGGGTTGTTCATTTGGTCTCACAGTTTGAGGGTACAGCCTATCATTGTGTAGAAACCATGGCAAAAGGCACATGAGATAGCGGTCGCATCGTACCCAGTCAGGAAGCAGAGAAAGATGAAGGCTGGTGCTCAGTCTAGATTCTTCTGTTTATGCAGTCAAGAGTCCTACCCAGAGGGTCTTTCTACCTCAATTAACCAATCAAGAAAATCCCTCACAGGTAGGCTCAGAGGCTCTTTCCTTAGATGGTTCTAGATCTTGCATAGGTAACAGTGTAAACATCACATGACCCCAGCTTTGACTTTGCTTTTTCCATAGCCATCCCCTTTCTTTCTCATTTATTCTATGAACTGGTCATGAGCTTCTGTGGCAGAGATCCTATCCTGTTGTCTGCTGCCAAGGGGCCTGGACCTTAGCAAGTCAGAGAAACTTGGGAAGAGATGTGGACTTCTGGAATACACACAGACACACAAGGGAACTTTATCTGCGGTCCAGAACTTAATACTTCCTCTCATTTTTCTCTCTGATGGTTCTTCTTCTGACTCTGTTCCATGTTCTGTTATTTTATCCCGTTGTTTTCCTTTTTCTTCCTAGTTTTTCCTGTTTTACTTCTCTCCTGATGTTTTCTTTTACATTTTTCCTCCATCTCTTATTTTTATTCTTATCCCTTTTATACCTCCTAAGACGAAGGTTTCTACACCAGAAGAGATTGCTTCATAACCACAAGTCACATGATTTTCAAAAACAAATGATAAATCTTTGCATAAGAAGAAATTACATTAAAAACACAAGTTAAACAATGATTCATCAGTTAGCAGAGTTCTAAGCAAGCTAAGACTTTGTCAGTCAGTTCCTTTTGCACCAGCTGGCAGCTGTGCCTTTACTGTAGCAGATTCCTGTTTCCTATTCTAGAAAAACTTTGAGCAAGTGGTCAGTTCCCCATCTATTTTCCTTTACACACAATAGGGTCATTTAATTTCCTTTCACAGTTTTGTTTCTTCAAGGTACATACAGGGGCCTGTGGTTAATTCTGCAAGCTACATGACCAGTGAGCTCAGGCCTAACCTTGGGTATAGGGACATAATTGCTTTCTTTAATCATCAGCCTGTTTTTCCACAGACAGAATTCATGGGCTTTAATGCATGAAATTTCTTTGTTCTTATTTTTCATCTCTAACAAAGGGGAAGGTGACTTTTAGCCTTAGCTTTTTTTTTTTTTTTTTTTTGTATCTCTTATTGGAGCAATTGGCAGAATTCTTTTCTTTCAGGCTCACTCAGAAAGTCCAGTTAAATCATAGAGCTAACTAATCATCACTGCTCTTATAAAAATAATCTTCCTTATGATCTGCAAGTAAATTTCCCAGTGAGGAGCGAGATTTTCCCAAGAAACAACCACACTATACTAGATGCAGAGGAATCATTGCACATAGTAATCACACCTCAGCAAATACAGCAGAAGCAGGAGAATGCAAATCAGGAACAAGGAACATTCTGGAAACAATCCTTCTAGGGCTTTTGCCTCTCCAGGATGGACCCAGAGTAGCTTGGTTATCCTCTGGGCTGAATTCCATAAGCTCCATTGCTGACTGTGGCTTCTCTTACATGGCCACAGGCAGTTATCCCAGCTTAAAACAAACAAACAAAACCAAAAAAAACCCCAGCTTCTTTAGAGTGTTACCAAGAATTCTTAAATTTTCTCTCCTGTGAGTTCACCTGGTACTCCAGACCCCTCATCTCTCTTTAGATCGCACTGCTTTCTTGTTGGGATGTGTCCATCCTGTTCATCTCGGGACTACCCACAGGAACTGAGTAATGACTTCTCTAATTGATGGCACTATCTATTTGCTGATGCTGTGTTCACAGTTCTACTTTGTGTATCTATTGTGGCTCTGTATCACATGGATAATTGGGTTGCAGAAAGTAACCTTAGTTAATTTAAATTATAAGTAGATGACTTGTGTAAGGATACAGGGGACATCAGGTACCCAAAAGGTGGGGAAATAGTCAGTTAGTATGGGGACAGCCAGTCAGTAGGGGGACAGCCAGTCAGCAGGGGGACAGCCAGTCAGTAGAGGGACAGCTGGGAGCCAGAATGGCTTTAATTTCCTCCCTTCTTGTGTGTTTGTGCATTGCCACATTCTCTCTTCCCCACAAACAAAAGTTGTTCTTTAAAAATTAAAAAAAAATACTATTGTTAGTGTATGTGAGTGTGTGTGATGAGTGAGCCTAGAACACATGTGGTAGTGCATGTGCGGTAGTCTGAGAGCACCTGTGAGGGACTGGCTCTCCTTTCTCTTTATTAAGTCAGGACTGCTGCTGTTTCAGCCACACTAGCCCTGTAGGCTAGCTTGCTCACCTATTCCTGGATAATTATCCCGTCTCTACCAACCCATCTTCCATAGCAGTGGCAGGACTGCAGATGTGTGCCATCACATTTGTCCTTTTACATGAGTTCCACGAATTGAATTTAGGTTACAAGTTGCTGTGATAAAATATCCTGATCAAAAGCAGTTTATAGAAATGAAGGTTAATTTTAGTTCACAGTTCTGGCAGGATCAGGTCCACATGGAGAGGAGGCATAGCAACAGGAGCAGGAAGCAGAGATCACACTTCATTGGAGAGAAAAAGAAGCAGGGAGAGAATATAACCCCTCTAAGCCTGCCCTGGTGATGTACTTCCTCCAGGAAGGCTCCACATCCTAAAGGCTTCATAACCTTTTTAAATAGTGCGTCCAACTGAGTACCAAACGTTTGAATACAGGATCCCACGGTGTTGAAATCACCTTTACTCATCCACTGAAACACCTATTGTCTCAGACTGACTTTTCCTATATGTCTGTCTATGGGTTTCAGTAAAATCCTTGCTTCTCAGAAGAATAGCACATACTCATGTTAAGAATGATGTCCACCATCTGTGCATCAAGTCCAGGCTAGCCAGTACCACTACCATTCAGAGATGGCTGTTGGAGTCCATTTAGAGAAAAGAACATTGGCTTCCAAAGAAAGGGAACATCTAGCCATTAGTACAGATTAGTGTTTCTGAAATTTCTCCATTAGCTCGTGAAGAACTTGAGGTTGCAAATTATATGTTTTTCTCTACTTGCTTTATTTTCTCTAGCCTGTTATACTACCAAAGTTTAACTATAGAAGGTGGTGGTACTCCAAAAAAAAAAAAAAAAAACAACAACAACAACAAAAAAAAAACAACCAAGAGTCACAAGTTGCTCAATGTCACTCTTTCCCTTGTCTCAGATTTTCAGTGATGATTTCAAAGTCAAAATTAAACTAAATCTAGCCAAGCATCCAGTCTAAAAAGACTGTGTGCTAGACAAGGCTACCTGGGAAGGACACTTGACAAGCCTGTGAAACTGTTTCATTCTCCTTAGCCCATCACCCATGGAGGAGAGTATGCGAGTGAAGGCTTTATGCATTTCCTCTACTCCCATATATCAAAAACTTTATTATTGTCATTGTGTGTGTATGTGCATGATATAAATGTGCTTCGGATTATGTACGTGTGTGCCATGGCACATGTGGAGGTCAGAAAAGCTTCAAGTCATCCTCTCCTTCCACCATGGCTTCTGGGTATCAAATTTGGATTGCAGACCTGCATGGCAAGTGCCTTTGCCTGTGGAGCCATTCTCTGGCCTTCCTCTCACATTTAAAACCAAGTGAAGGGAAGGAATTTGAGGAAACTACTCAGAAGGTCTAGCCACATTCTTTGGAATTTGGGAGATTTGGACATGGACATTTGATCCTTGCCTACAGTGAATAAAGGCAGGAGGCTGAGATCGTGACCGACCAGCAGCTCTGAGACATGGAAGAACGGTGTGCTGAGGGCAAGTTGAGCTTTTGTTGATAGTGAGGCCAAGGAACATATTCCTTTTTTTTTGTATTTTAAATACAGTATTTTTTGTTCTTTGAGAATTCCATATGTGCAATATGTTTTTAATTCACCACCTACTCCCCTTACAACTCTTCCATGATCCTATCAAACTCTTCCTTCTTATTTTACATCTTCTCCCTCTCCTTGCCCCCCTACACCCCCCCACATGCACTATTATATAATAACAGGGTCTTACTATGTAGCTCTTGCTGGCCCAGAATGCACTATGTAGATCATGCTGGCTTCTAAATCATTGAGATCTACTTGCCTCTGTCTCCCAAGTACTGGGATTAATACTGTGTTCTACCATACCTGGTTTAAAAATATAGTTTATTCTTTGAAAGTTGTATATATTTGTCCAATGTACGTTAATCATATCCATTCATTATGACCCCCAAACCTTCTCCCTACTCCTGCTTCTGTCTTGCTTACAATTCATGCCCTCTTTTAATTTTATATCATTGTTATTAGTAACCCACTGAGTCCAATTTGTGTTGCCCATACGCACCACCATTATAGTCAGCCTTCTAGGGACCACACTCTAAAGAAAACTAGCTTGACCCTCCTTTTTCTAGCAGCATCAATTGGCAATAGTCAAGGACATTCTCTGACAAGATATAGATGGAACCTGAAGGAGATGGCCTGAGTGCATCCTTCATGATTCCTGCCCAGAAAATTCACTTGAGAGTTTACTTAAGCTAACTGGGAAATGGATCCTGGAATCAGAAATGCAATTCAGATGTGAAAAGGAATTACAGAAAGCAGTAAAACTGAAGTTCATAGTAAGTGATTTTTTTTCAAGAAATTTCCCAGAGGGAAGGAGTTTTCTAGAAAACATGAGAAGAGGAAGTCTCTACTTCAAACATCTGTAGTGATCAGAGAGAGCCTTTCAAGCCAAGGTATTTGCTTATGGGAGACAAAGAACATTCTATTAAGTAACAACTTAATATTACATTGGGCTGGACTGATGTTCCAATGATGACTTTATTAGATAGTTTCATATCTAAAGATGACCAAAGTAATGGGAAGTGAAAAATATTTTTTAATCCAAAGAAGTAGTAAAAGGCTTTTCAGAGCTGCATCTGAGATTGACTACCAGAAGCCATGTAAACAGCAGGGTATGGTGTACACACTTGTGCTTGTAGCCATTTCATAGGAGCAGCAGGTGGCCATAGAAGTTTGGGAGGTTGCTAGCCCAGGAAGCAAAGCTCTGATAGGTGAATCTCAGACAGGCAAGGTCCTTGGAGCCTTCGCTCCAGAACATCTCTTGCTGCTGTTGTATCTTTGCATGTTTGCTGCTGCCATTTGTTTCTGAGATCTGGCATGGTGTGAATGGGTGGGGAGATTCCCCAGTGCCCTTAATGTAATGTGGTTATCTCATGAAAATATCCAGTTCTACTGGGAATTTTAACATGTGGATTATTATGAAGATGATTTCCTCCTAAGATGTACTGCTTAACTGGAACAACTATTTTATATAACAATAGTGTCAGATTAAATAAAATTTTGATGATTGAAGATTTCTAATAAATATGTTAAGGGATTATGATAGAGGTTAGTTTAGTGGAGAAATTGACATAGGTAAAGGTAGGATAAAATGTTGCCCCTGCCTGTGATAAAGCAGAGGCTGTAGAAGATAAAAAATAAAACAAGGCAAGTGTCACACAGCTAGAACACATGAGTTTTTATTAAGGAGCTATATAGATTGTTGTTTAGGTTAGTGATTAAGAAAGACAACTGAGTCCTAGTAGCCCAGCTAGCTCAAATTCCTTTAATCTTAATGTTGGGGGATGTGTTCACAGGTTTTGGTGGGCATCATAGCTGAAACAAAGCTTTGACAGTGACTTAAGTTTAGAGTAAGATGTTTTTGGTAATAGCTTTGAGGTGAAAAAGCCAAGGAAACCGTCTAAAGTTTAGAAAGGCACATAGCTGAGTGAGGGACCCATTAAGGTCAGGGAACAAGAACAAAGCAGCCCAGTTATTATTAGCTGATGAGCCTTTCTTGTTAGGATGGCTTGGTAGCCAAAGGCGATGATTAATTCCTTTTATCTATTTCTGCCTTCAGCTTCCTGATATAGAAAACTGTTGATGACTGGGTATGCATTCTAAAGATTTAAGTTAGAGATGACTAATTGTTTTTCATATATAAAAGTTTAGATTTGTAATTCTTCTAAGATTTCTTGTGAGGTTATCTTTTGATATAAATAATAAAGTGATTAGTCTTTTCTTCTTAACTGTAAAATGCAGCCTGCCAGCAAAAGAACTGGCTGAGAAAAACACCTGGCTGGCTTAGACTCTGTTAATCTGTAACAAGTTGCTTGAACATGAATACATTTGGATCCTTAGAACAACTTATTTTTCACCTGTACTAGGTAAAATGTTAAATCATGTAAGAAAAATTAAAAACATGCTTTTTTTTTTAAACCCGAGTCTTTATAATCATTCACTTAAAAATATAATGTAACTACATTGTAATTTTGATATCGCTTGAAAGATTTTACTGGGGTATATAGACTGTGAGGGAAAAAAATAAATCATGAGAGAAAAAAAAACAGAAAAGATGTAAAAGGAAGTTAGAAGAAAGAGATCAAGATAGACAGAAGGAAAACGGCAGAAGAATAGAGTAGAATGAGCAACAGAAAGAATAATAAAACAAAGAACTAAGCTTTGGACCTCAGAAAAGTCCTTGTGTGTCTGTTTGTCTGTTCACCTATTGTGCATCTTCAGTTTCTCCGACCTGCTGATGGCTTGTCAATCATTTGTATCCCAGGTGAGATCCTGACATGTTGAAGGTGTGTGTGTGTGTGTGTGTGTGTGTGTGTGAGAGAGAGAGAGAGAGAGAGAGAGAGAGAGAGAGAGAGAGAGAGAGAGAGCGAGCTTTTTACCTTTTTTGCTGGCCCAAGGGAGTTAATTTTAGCCTCCCAACAGCTCCTGAGAATTAAGTTTTACTCCCTCAGACAGAAAAGTCAAAGGTCCACAGACTCCTTAGGTTCCCCCTCAAGCCCTGAGCTGCTGGAGACTGGTCCTCACCACAGCAATACTCTTGGAATCCTAGCACTGAGGAAGTAGAGACAGAGGATCTTTGGGGTTTTCCTAGCCAGCCTGGGTAAACTGGCAAACTTCAGACTAATGGGGACTCCACATTGTGCACAGCACCTGGGGAAAAAAGCCAAGGCTGTCCTCTGGCTGTTACAGAGTCCACGTATACATGCACACCCATGTACATTCATTTGTCCTCACCACACGCAACTCGTAGTATGGATGTGGTCAGGCTTATTTGCAAAAGTGAGAAAAAATACAGTTCCTTTATTTGTTCTCTATTAAGTCTAATTCATTCACTAAACACTCCTGATGTTCAAAAGAAAGCCCACTGTAGATGAAGGCAGCTGGTTAGAGACAGTGTCATGGGACCTGAAGGGTGTGAGCTGTGCCTTAAATGCCAAGGTTGGGTGGTGACAGATGTTTGATTTTGTTCTTTCCCAGGAGCATTTATAACAATTCATTTTCTATACTCATTGGTCCCAGGAAGTGCTGATGCCTCTGACACCAGTCAAACTGAGTTATAGCAAATGAGCTGTGCAGATCTCATGCTACTTACTGGCCCTTCGCTGAGTCATGCTAAATTTCCATGTCACTCCAGAGAAGGAATTTTCTAGAGATCAATAGGTTTAGGGGTGCTGTTGGTGGCTGGAGAGAAGTGGGAGAGGAGACTGGTCTAGAGTCTTGGTTCCTAGATCTTACTGTTCCTGTTTCTCAGCAGTCTGGCTGACCCAACTCTGGGAGATTCTCTCAGTGGCTTACCTGTGAAGAAAAAATAAAACTCCCTCTACATAACTCCTTTTACCTGTAGACTCAGATGTTGCCGTCCATAAAAATAGACCACTTAGACCATTCCTGATCAAAATTGGCTCACAGAAAAAAAAATATTATGTCAAAGGATCTTACTGTACCTTCCCCTTCCATCCCTCCCTCCTCTCCCCTCCTTCTTCTCCCTCCCCTCCCCCCCTCTCCTCCTCTTCCTCTTCTCTGACCTTTGCTTCCTCCCTTCCCTTTCAAAGCTCAGTAGGATCAATAAATAATTCTGACACTCAGGTACACGGCACGTGATTTTCTTCTGATATCTGCTGGAAACTACCAACATTTCAATTTCAGCAGGAATTCTTTGAAACCTGCTTAAAGATAATCTGCCCAAAGCCTTTGATTTGGAAAATGGGAAAGGAACAGCTAGGTGTTCAGAAGTTTTTGAGATCAAAGGATTTGGTGAGTCCTTTATGATATTTGCTATAACTTTACAAGCTTGGGTTGGCTGGTTGGCTCCCACACATGATTTCTTGCTGAGATTCTGCCTCTGTGTGGATGGCTTTCCTGTGTCATGGTTGCATAGAACCTCCATGTTCTCTTGCATTTGGTTAGATTAATGTGTTTTCATCTTGGGGCAGCCCATTAGAATCACATGGGGAGCTTTAAGAGTTACACTGTCTCTGAATGTGTCTCCACACTAATAAAACCATAGCTCCTGGGAGGTAGCCAGGAATCATAACTTATTAAACTCTTTAAAATATTTATTTTATTTTTAATTATAATATACATACAAAATGCCTGTATGTGAACATGTGAGCAAAGTGCCTGCAGAAGCCAGCAGAGGGTATTGGAGTCCTTGAGCTGGAGGCACAGGTTGCTACGAGCCTCCCAAAGTGAGTGCTAGGAACCAAATATGGGTCAGTAATTGTCCGTAACACCTTTCCAGCATTATGCTTTTAAAAGAAGTATCAAGTTAGGATTATAAACATCCTAACTGTTTAGACAATTACATCAAAGGAATCACAAAAACATGTCTGCCAAATTACTCTAAAAATAAAAATACCAATGTAAACATTACATTTCAGGGTAATACAAACATTAATTCAGAGAATAACTTTTAAAGAACTATAATGACCTCTATACAACCAGATTTCATTTCACCAGCACAGTAAGGCCACCATGTGCAGATGAACAAGCATTCTTCATTTAAGAATCTTTCTACTCGTTGATTCTTATAATTGGAAAAAGTACTGTGAACAACCCATTGTTGAGTGCACACTCTTAAATGGGACATCTATGCTACCATTTGCAAGGCTCATAAGAAATAGAGAAAAAGGCGGTGCAGTGGGGTGCCAGAAGAAGGGATAGAGAGCTGTGGAACACTGCCTCCTTGCCATGACTGGCCATTGCACTCTTTGGGTTGCCTACAGAAGTCCTGATCAGATTGGGCCCATCATCATTTCATCATGGATGTGGGTGGGGCTAATATATACGATCTCACCCTTTCCAGAGGAGCTATTGGCAGTTTGGTTGTTGAGAGAAAGGGAGTCATTTTCTTAAGTAATGTAGCCACTGGCAAGTTGCTCATGCTTCTATAAATAGTTCCTCACCCCTGCTCATGCAGAAAGCCCTCATTAAACTCTGTGGGTCAGAAAACAAACAATTGTGGAAGAAAAAAGAGAAAAAAGACAAGCAGAACTGGGAGGAGATGTGAGCTAGTGATGGGGTAAGTCTGGTCAAAGTTACATATACATGTGTATAGATGTGAAGCCAATTATTTATAATTTATGTATGTCAATAACACTCCAACGAAAGCTTTCTGCTTACTATAAAATGCCTTCCTCCTGGGGTGTGCTCACATATTTAAATCTTCCTGTGAACAAAGCATTTGGATTGTTCTCTTTGCCATGCCACTGACTTACCCTCTTGTCCCTCAGTATTGGCTCTAGAGAGACAGAAATATCAGTGCATCTGGGAGCTTGATAAAAACCCAAAACTCAGACCCTGTTGATTGGAAACTGTGTTGAATGAGATACTATATAATTCACCCACACAACACTTTAATAAGCACCAAAGAGACTCATTGTGTCTTCACATGCCTGTGCTTCACTTTCATTTGTCTTTATAGTACAGACAAAAGAGGAGGAGGATTTCTTCGGAGTATGTATGCATGAGGTGTGTATGTGTGTGTACATGTGTGTGCATACATGTAGAGGCCAGAGTTCAACCTTGGGTGTCATTTTTTAGACATCATCCATCTTTTCTTTGACATAGGGTTTTTACTGGCCTGGAACTTCACATAGAGTAGACTGGCTGAATAATGAGCCCCAAGGGAACACATGGCTCCCTAGTGTTGAGATTACAAGTACACACCACTATGCCCAACTTCTAAGTGGGTTCTGAAGCTTGAATTCAGATACTTAGACTTTTACAGTATTTCCTTTACCTGTAGAACCATCATCTTCTTAGCCTCTGAAAATGACTCTCATTAATAGCATATATTTGCCTTCTGATTCTTGCTTCACTGTTTTAATTAGAGTAATTTTAATTAGAGCCCTTCAGTCATTCTCTTACTCTTGCTTGTTCTTTGAGGGAGCCAGACTGTTTTTAGTAATCTACAACACCAGAGTCCCTAGGGAACACAAAAATTAAACTGTCACTTTATTTACAAAAATGATTTTAATCAACTGCAGTGTTTTTATTATTGGTATGACACATTAATAAAAAGAATTTTCATCTCAGAGTCTAAGATGCATTGGTTAACAATGCCTCCATTTGATCTCAGCACCAGGAAAGGTGATAATGTCCCTAAACCTGAACAAATCACCATGCCTTCCTATAATTTCTCTTATCATCCTTAGCACATCAGTTTTCATGCCTTGGGCATATTGTTGTTCTTTCCAGATGGGTTATCAGGAGGATCAAGACATCAGGTAAAGAACAGTAGGAAATAACAAGGTTTGGAGAGATGACCCAGTGGATAAAATCTTGCCACACAAGCATAAGGGTGTGAATTCAAAATCCTGGAACCCACCTAAAGCCTGTTTGAATAGAATGAACCTGTAAATTTAGTGCTTGTGTGGGGAGGTGAGAGGTAGGGATGGGAGCATCCTCAGAAGCTCACAGGACGGCTAAGCCTGGTATGAACAGTGGAAAACAGAAAGAGACCCCACCTTAAGCAAGAAAGTGGAAAAGGACGAACATCTCTGGCTTTCACATCATGCTATATATGTGTATTACATTTACAAACATGAATATCTCATGCTTCCATGCATGAAAGCACTCAATGACCAAAGCAAAAACAAAAACCTCAACAACAATGAAAACAAAACAATGGTTCCACATTATCATTTCATTTTCACACTGACACAGAGACAATGTGTAGATCCTTCAAGCTGAGATGAAGTCTGTAGCCCATTTGTCTCTTAGTCACACTCTTGTTTATCACAAGGTGTGGATGTCACAGTAAGAGGCTGTATGAAGCATGGAAAAGTTTGATCCTTGGTTATCTTCCACACTCACTTTTTCCTGAACTTGTGGCTTTAATTTTAAGTTGAAAATTATATGATTGAAATATACTGTAAAATTAAGACCTCAAAGAGCTAGGGAGATGGCTCAGCAGTTAGAAGCAGATGCTGTCTGTTCTTGTAGAGGACTGGGGTTAGGTTCCCAGCACACACATCAAGCAGTCCACAACCCCCTGTAATGTCAACACCAGGGCAATTGTCATCCAGAGATCTCTTCTGGCTTCTATGGTCACTTCACTCATGTACACACAGATATGTGCACACACACAATTTCCAAAAGTTAGCACCCAAAATATCTCCACACTGAGAAGAAAGCTTCCAGAGATAATAGGAATTGAATATGATCAGAATACATCATGCACACACATAACATTGTTCAAGAGCAAATAAAAAGTTATTGTAGAAAAACCTCAAGAGACTATTATTTATTTATTTGGTGTATATGTTTGTATGTGTATATGCAGGTACATATGAAGTCCAGGGAATGACACTGGGTGTTTTTCTTCATTATTTTCTTGACAGAGGGTTTCTTATTGAACCTAGGGCATGTAGCTAGAGCTAGACCAGGAGGCCCCAGGGATCTACCTGTGTTGTGTCATTTTTTCCAGTGTCGAGATTATAGACATGCACACCACGATGTTGAGTCTATAATTTGACCTTGACAAAGTCATGTAATAATTTTACTAATATCTCATAGAGAAAGACATAGAGGTTATGGTGTTGGCTTGAAACCAGTTTCAGGGGGTTCGATTCCTTCCTTTCTTACTTGACTTGGATTTGCATTAGTTCTGGGGATTGAACTTAGGTCTTCACACTTGTGTAGCCATTTTTTTATACATGGAACCATCTCCCAAACCCTCCAAAGTATTAATATTGCTGTCACTGAGTCACTGACATTTTTTAAAGGATCTCCCAGCTGCTGCAAAGATCTTCCTTCATTTCATATGAGATGAGGCACTGAGAAGAGAGAGGCTAACCCAAATTCTTTCTTCTGACTTTGTCTTCAAACAATTCCTTCCCTTTAAGTGTGTTGAGATCTTTTTCAACTTTTTCCTTATTTTAAAAATGTATTCTTTTTTTATCCTTCCAAATGGCATGTTTTTTTAAAACTGCTTTGGTTTTTGTAGCTATGGTATAAGGAATGAGGAGATTCTGACGAGACACTTGTGCCTCTGACTGATGATCATGGTATGGAAACTACAGAGCCCAAGGAATTGGAATTTCCTCAGAATTTCATGCCAAGAGAAGGAAAAGGCTGAAGCCTGGTGTCAGCCAGGCTGGAACCTGTCTTCCAGGAAGAGGCTTCACACAGTTCTGACAACTTGTCAGACAACCTTGCAGGAGGGATGGGAGCTGAGACAGTGATTAATCAGTGACAGGTAGGATTACACCTGAGGACAGCTTAGCTCCACACAGCTCTCAGCCTCTGTTTAGACCCACATTTCCTGTCAGGACGCTGAAGATGGACTGGGGTGGGTGGTTTCCTGTCCATGTTCATTTGTTCCTCTCCCCAATGTGGCCACAATGAATACATTTTCCCTTTCTTCTTTCTCCATCGCTTGACTCTGTAGTTGGTCTCTTGAGAACGGGGTGGTCCAGCCTGGCTTCTTAAGAATGCTGGCAAAGTCAGCTTTAGCCCTAGTACGTCTAGCAATTGGTTTGTCCATTTTCTTTATTATGCTTGGGGAGCTAGAAACTATTCCAAGAACTTATGCCCTCAGATACTGATCCTACCTTTTGGTGTTGGAAAAAGGATCATAAATTCCTCAGTAGCATGAACAATTTAGGAAGATGCCATCACAACCAACCAAACTAAACTAAACCAAAACCAAAACAAAAAGAAAAGAATGTTCAGTGGTCTCAGTGGTACTTGTACAGGTCAAGTGATTTTGCTCATGCTCTGTTTAGTGTTGAACTTTGTGTGTGTGTGTGTGTGTGTGTGTGTGTGTGTATGTGTGTGTGTGTAGGGGCTCTTGTCTCCCTCTCTGTGATAATTTGACCTCCCTCTCCACCCTATTCTCCTGCCACACTAGGGCTCTGCTGGGAACATGGCTTTACATTACATACTGTTCCCTGTGATGGCATCTCTGCCCCATGGACGGGTGAGTCAGCTGGTACCAGAAGATGCCCACAGACACCTGAGGAAGACTAGTTCCCCCTGGGTTCTTCATTTGCTCACTGCCATGAAGGCAGAGGGTAGCATCCTGATCACTCTGTCAAATGTCTCAAACTGAGCATACACAGTAAGCACATACATGCGGACATGTGTGTGGAAGTTGAAGGACAGCATTGGGAGTCAGTTCTCAGGAGCCTGAGACAGGGTGTGTAGCTTTGTCATGCTTCCAGGAAGTCAGCAAGTTTCCAGGGCTCACTCCATCTTTGCCTCTCATCTGTCTGTTTTCTAGGTTCACAAGTCTGTGCTGTCATATGGTTTTGAGAATCTGAACCTGGCTCCTCATACTTTTGAGGAAAACACTACCTACTAAGTCCTTTGCCCACTCCCACTAAATTTTTCTTTTTCTAGTACAGTAATGGGTTCCCTCTGGCATAGCTATGATGAATTCTCATGCCAATAACTTCTTCCCCCCAAATCACATATGTACACACAGACACAATACACTTACACACATACATACTCACATACAGACACAGAGTCACAAACACACTCCCTCATAATACATACTTATACACACACAAATTTCCCCCTCCCCAACACACATCAGGGGCAGAAGTGGGAGAGAAAGAAAAGAAACTCTACTTCAGGCTACATCGTGAATGACTCACTAGCTGCCATTTTTCCCCTCTGCACCCCTGGCCCCAGTCATTCCTTGCCAGCAAGGAAACAAAGCCTTTCCCCTCATATTTTATCTCTAACCAAATCTCAAATCTACAGAATCTAAATGGGAAGGCAGCAGGTGTCTAATATTGATTATTGTTTTAAGAGAGAATGTATCTCACATAAGTGATATCTCAGATGATAACAGTTCTGGCCAAACAGCCTGGAAAATCACATTTCTTTGGCTGGCGCCTGCAGCTGCATGTGTTAGGAGGCAAAGCCTGCTGCCTGCCATTGCATTCAATCTTCTTTCAATTTGAAGCTGGGTCCCTTCAGTGTGGGAGGAAGGAAAATCTCTAGGCTCAACATTTACAAAACGTTAAGCCTCCTGCCTCTTTGAGCTCTGTTAGAAATATTCCAGCCTCAATGTAAAGCCTTCCTTCCATTTCAGTGCATTGAATATGTAAACTCAGTCACTGGCGCCCACTTGCTTTTTCTCAGGGATGTTTGTTTTTAAAAAATTATAATTTGTTTTTAAGGTGAACCATATTAAAATTCTTTGTCTTTTTTTTGGTGGAATTTTCTCAGCTTTTTATTTCTTACAATAGAGAATTGATTGAAAACAATGGGTTTAGGGTTCTAAGAAGAAAGATTGTTATGGTTGAATAAGAAATGTCCCTGCAGGCTCATGGGTTTGAACACTTGGCCCCCCTGCTAGGGACCCTGCTTATGAAAGTTGTGAATGCTTTAGAAAGTAGGGTCTCACTGGAGGTAG
This sequence comes from Sigmodon hispidus, assembly GCA_004025045.1. Taxonomy (NCBI): domain Eukaryota; kingdom Metazoa; phylum Chordata; class Mammalia; order Rodentia; family Cricetidae; genus Sigmodon; species Sigmodon hispidus. The sequence goes on from PVIH01008590.1 coordinate 24,961, forward strand.
TAGGTCATTGAAAGTGGACTTTGACACACTTAAAAAAGAACTTTATTTACTATCTTTAAAGATTTTTTCATATTATCTTAACTATGTGTATGTGTGTCTGAGTATGGGTATGTGCATGTGCATTTGGTGCCCACAGAATGTTGGTTTTGCTTGTAAGATCACACACACACACACACACACACACACACACACACACACACACACTACCAGGGCCACACGAGAGTTTATTCAGGAGAGTTGCCAGACAAGCACAAGGGCAGAGAAGCAGAAGAGAAACAGAGACAGACTGCCACATGGGGGCTCTTTTTAAGAGAATGGGTGAGCACAGATTTACATAGCCACACCCAGGGGTGTGCCCTCCGCAAGCTGTGTGTTTGCTGGTGCCATGCTGGCTTTACTATATAGCTGCTACATGCCAGGAATTCTTATCTCACCCAGTGCCATGTTGGTTCTACCATGTGGTGTGCCAGGAATCCTTACACAGAGGCCAGAGGCATCAGATGCCCCTGGAGCTGGACTTGCAGGCAGTAGTGAGCTGCCTCATGTGGCTTCTGAGAACTGAACTCTGCTCCTTTGCAAGATCAGCACAGGCTCTTTACTCCTGAGCATCTCTTTTGTCTGGGTTTGAGGTTCTATAGCACAGCTCCACCTCTTGCCTGCAGGTGCAATGTGACCCCCTCACCCCCTATTCTTTAATCGCAATGGCTTCCCTGTCATGCTGAACTCCATAGTCCAAATAAACTCTTTCTCTTCAAAGTTGCTTCTTGCAACCTCATGTGAAAAAACACAAGCAAAAACAAGCATGGAGAGGTTCTTTTGTAATCTAGTACTCAGGGGCTGGCAACAGTAGCTCTTTGGAGCTTCTGGATGGCCGGCCTAGGCTGTTTGGAAAATCCCAGACCGCTGAGAGACACTGCCTAATAAGCAAACAACAAACAAATAAATAATAGATTGAAGGTGGATGGCACCTGAAGATTGACATCCAAAGTGGTCCTCTGGCTTTCACATGCATGGCTTTTCTTGCACACACTGTGCATGTGCACCTGTATGCGTACGAACATATTCACACTCAGCAAATAATAAAAAAGCTCACTATAATTTTTTTTTTTGGCTGATGCTTGTCTCTCTTCTATCCAACCCTGTAGGGCGTGGTTGGCCCTTGCACAACTTGCTGGAACATTCTATGCTAATTAGGCATTGAGTAGTGACCTATCTGATGCGATCCCCAAATATGCTAATGAGCCATTATTTTGGACCAATCACCAGCTATATGCTAATGAGGCATTACGTTGGGACCAATTACGCATCCCGGCTTCCCTATATAAGCAAGCTGCATCTCAGGCTCGGGGTCTTCTTTCCACCATTCTCAACTGAGCTGTACTCCAATAAAGTGTGATCCGAGAAGAATCATGCATGTGGTGAGTGTGGTGACTCGTCATTCTGCAGGCCAGAAAGCAGCTTGCCACATAACCCCTTGTTCCCTTCCAGCCCCTCACCCTCTTTTCACTCTCATGTCACACATGTTTTATTGGCCCCCCTACTTCCTCAATATCCTTCCTTGTTTTTCTAGTTCCATGACTCATACCCATGCTCACACCCATATATGTTATGGTTTTGAATGTAACCTGTGGTTTCTGAAGATAGAAAAATATCAGTGCCTGAATAAGAATCTTTTTTTTTAACACTTCCAAAGTTCATTCCTATTAATTAGCTTATTTATGTATTTCATGTATGAGTACTCAGTCTGCATGCTGCATGTATATTTGCTTTCTGGAAGAGGGCATCAGATTCCATTATAGATGGTTGTGAGCCACCATGTGGGTGCTGAGAATTGAACTTGGGATGTCTAGAAGAGCAGTCAGTACTCTTAACCACTGAGTCATCTCTCCAGCTCCCTAAATCAGAATTCTTAAGAATTAAGAGCAGGATTTCTGGCAAACTTCAATTAAAAATCCCACTGGAAGTACCTGAACAGTCATCCAATCCTTATTTCTATGTAATGTGTGGTCATATCTACACCATCACAGACATAGAACTATACATTTATGGAAGCTCAGTTGATGGAGTGCTTGTCTAGCAAGCATGAAGTCCTGGATTCACTCTGTAGTTCCCCATAAATGGACCACGATGGCACATGCCTGCAGTACCAGCACTGGGAGGTGAAGGCAGGAGAATTGGAGGTTCAAGGACATCCTTGGCAATACAATGAGTTAAAGACCAGCCTGAAACCTTGTCTCAAAAGAAAAGCTAAAGGAATTACAAAGCATATTCAATTCTTCCCAAAGCATGTGATTTGATCAATGGCCGTTTTTTTCTTGTCCCAGTAAAATACCGTTCCTATAAACTCTTCCAGTGTTCCAAGTTCGTCCCTGAAGCAATACAATAAACCTTTATGTGGTTACCCTTTCAATCTCTACAGAGAGTTAATTGATACTACTTTTATGCTCATATGTGGGTGCTCATGCATGTGTGGGTATGATAATGCAAATGCATGGACACGTTCATGTGGATGTCAGAGGACAACATTGGGTGAAATTTTTCAAGTACATTGTATGTTTTGCTTGAGGTAGCATTGCTCATTGGCCTGGAGTTTTGGCATGTAGACTGGACTAACTGGTTACTGACCTCTAGCAATCCATCTCCCCATTGCCTCATCTCTGGGAATACAACATGCTATTGTGCTTAGATTTGAGAAGCTATTTCTACTAATTCTTTAGGAATGCCACACAGTCATGTTTACCCCCAATTTCTTATAATTCCTCCCAGATCCACCTAGCCTACACCCCCATTTTGAGTTTCTGGTTTCTCATGTTACAAGGACAAGAAGTCTTTGCGTGTTCCTCCCCTGGGTGCTCTGAGTTGGGTCGCCTTTCACTGTGATCTTCTAGTTCTTTACAACCATTTTTTTAAATTTACTTTTTTTTTGAGAATTTCATTCATGTATACAGCACACTATAAAAACACAAGAAATGCTTTAGGAATTTGTGTACCAACCTGTATGTACAGGGGCCATACTGCTATTCTTGGTATTTGCTCCATGTTTTTTAGACTATGTGTGCTGAAGCAAGTACACATAACACTTTTGTACATGTGTATAATGTGTAAAGAAGATAGAGGGGCTCAAGAGATATCTGACCTTCACTTAGAATTTATATGTCATTAGCAATAAGCATGGAGGAGAGGCTTATGGGACCCCACCTCTCCCTAAGATCTATATTGGTTAATGGTAACCATGGAAGAAAGGCGTATGTTACCCCACCTAAGACCTATAGGTGGTTAATGGTAACTAAGGGGGAAGGGGAAGCATGTTATTCAGCAGTGTGGTTACTGGTGAGGTGCCAGCACTTCTGTAGATAATTTTTCACCCAGGCTCCTACAAGGAACCTCAAATTAACTTAGTAGGTCATCAGAAAAAGTACATGAAAATAGAAGGGAGCTGTGTGTGAAGAGAAAGGGGATTAGCAGGAGGTGGGGAAAGCCAAGAGAAAAGGTGGGTGAATGTGCTTAAAATAGGTTACAAACTCCCATTCCTTTGTAGCTATAATGAACGCATAGTGCTAGAGGCCATGGAGTATAGCAATGGCAATTGATAGTGCAGGTGTTGACCCACCAGATGAATAACTCTCTGATGGAAGAATCCCACTAAGCAAGGCTTACAGCACCATGGACTCTGAAAAGTGGCTGCTTCTGCAGCTTTTCTCATGCTCCATGACATTTCCTCACTGCTTGGGTATTTATCTCATGAAAATATTCCATCTTTGGAAACACATATAGCTGTGGATGGTCAGGAAGATAATTTCTGCTTAATATGTATAATTCTGAAGAATAGAAATAATACTAAACTATTTTTCATAAACTCAGACTGAGAGAGGAATATGACAGTATTCTTAGCTACAAAGTCAACTTTTTCAAATCCAAAATATACTAGTTGCCTCTGGGGACCAATTGAACGAGGACAAGTTCCCAAGTGTCTGTTGAGCCAAATGTCAGTCACAAACAACTTTAGTAGACAATTCTCTCAGCAATTGACTTCTGCATGTACTCCCTGCCTCAGTTTATGTTACAGGACTCAGGGTTCAGCCAACTGGCTGGTTGTTGTTTGAAGTCCTAAATTTCAATGTAATTTTTTGACTGGACACCCTAACCATTCAGAGCTACAATTTTATTTGCTATACCCAGTTAGTGCAGCCTCCCTAGCCTGAGAGAAACTGTGTGGCTTGTCATGTGTTATAACAATGGGTTGGACACTGAGAGTGTAGCATTTAATTATCTATAGTTTAGTTATTGAAGGGAATGTGTGTAGAAAGAGCTCTATGTAGAGATATATGGATAGAAGCAAGATGGAATAGTAGCTCTGTAAAGAAGTCTGTGAGAAGAGAGATGTAGCTGAGTGTGTGGAAAGAGAAGTGTGAGAGACAGAAAATGTATGAGAAAAGTGGGAAGAAATGTAACTACATGGATAGAGATATAGAAGATGTAGCTGTATAGAAGAGAGATTTAGAATAAGTAGAAGAAATATAACTGTTTGGTGAGACAGCTATGCAGATGAGGCGTATAATTGTGTAAAATAAGAATATGGCTATGTGAAGAATGTATGGAGAATGTAACTATGTGGGGATAAATTTTTCAGAGAGGATTTTGAAAAATGAAGTAAAATAGAAAGTTGCCATCAGAAAGCATGTGTGTTTCCTCATTTTTTCTCTCAGATAGAAAAGTCTAGCTCTTGCCACATTTGTGGATTTTTTTCCCCATACACTGGAGGTGTTCTTGGAGCAAGCTTTCTGAAGGGCCACTGATAAAATAGGATGGCTATAATTTCTGAAACTATTTTTTTTCAGTGTAAAGTTTTTAGAATATATTCTCTGTGTTTTGAGCATGCTTGTAGGTTTGTTTTACTTCTACTGGACACACATTACCTAAACTATACTTCAGTCAAACTTTGGAAAAATAATAGAATATTCACTGGCTCGATATTGAACCAGACAGGGAGAAATAGATATGTTAAATTCTTATCAGAGACACCATCTTTTCTCCTTTTTGAGTTCAGAATTAATTCAGGAAGCATATAGACTAAGAAGTCAAGGAATCAGGGCTGGACAGATTGCTCAGCAGTTAAAACATTTCCTGCTCCTCAGAAGGAACCAAGTTTTGTTCCCAGCATGAGCATCATCACAGATTCACATCTGCCTGCATCTCTCACTTCAGGGTATTCGATTTCTTCCTCTGGCCTCCATAGGCACTGCACTCACAGACTACACATTCAAAAAAATAAATAAAACTACATACACATAGTTTTTTTTTTTAAGTTAAAGTAAAGTCTGGGCATGGCAGTACTCAGGACTGCAGGGAAGGCAAAATAGGCTCCTTGAGTGTGCTAGGTAGCCATCTAGCTAGATTGGTGAGCTCCAGGCTCAGGGAGAGATTCTGTTTTAAAAATTACAATGGAGAACAATAGAACTAATAAAGTATCAGGTGTTGAGATCAAGCCTCTATATGAATGCAAACATGCATGCATGTACACACACACACACACACACACACACACACACACATCAAATCATCCATATTCTCTTTCACCTTTTTTTTCTATAGATAACAACCAAAATCAATTTGAAAAACTTATTCTCTCCTCTTTCTTATTAAAGCAACTGGTCAAGATAATCGCCAGTATTTTAAGAAAAACAGGCAGAAAAGTTGATTGTGAATTAATTTGTAAAGAAGTTCTGATTTTTGCTTTCCAAGGATGGAAGGACACAGAAAGAAACAGATACAGGAGGAGACAGATAGGAAAAACAGTGATTCAGGAGGGACATCCTTTGCCTCTAGCTACTGAGATTGCCTGATGATGACTAGGACAAGGCCAGTGATGACCGTGGAGCCAGTGTGGACAAGAGACTGGAAACTAACCATACCACCATGGTCCTGGCACCAAGACCTCAAATCTACCACAGAGCTCCAAGGAGGGGACATTGCAGGATGTCTCACTGAAGGCAATATGTTCTGAAAAAGGCTTTTTTTTTTTTTCTGAACATTTCTATTATTCCTTAGATGCTTACTTACAGTCAGTCTGATCCTGCCTGAGCTAGTACAAAGCAGAACAGCACATGTTCTGTTAGAACTTGCAGACAGGTGAGATAGGCTAACAGATCTCCTGACAACTTGTGTTTTATCTTCATAATTTTCCAGTTTTTGAGACTCAAGTTAAATAACTTTTACTTACCCGTTTCTTTTGTAATTTCACAGTATTTCTTAGTGTCAGTGACTTTGGATGTTACAGGTTCTCTTGTTTGAATTATTTCTTTTTATTAGCATATGTTAGTTATATAAAATGAACTTACTTCATACTATTACTGTCATACTAATAATATGATAACATTTTCAGGATGCATATAATTTATTTAGACTGTATTCACTCATTACTCATTACCTTCTTTTGATCCCCAGTCGTTCCATTTATCTGCCCAACTAGTCACTCTACATATAAAAATTAAAGTATCTTATTTAATATTCATATGTGAGTGGATCACATATGTGTTTGGATCAAATAAACCCTAATTCTACCCCTTCAAGTTCTTTCTCATCACTTTTTCTTTTAAATTTGTGTGTTCTCTTTTTTCTTAAATACTCACTTTGTCTGCATAGTGCTGTTTGTGCGTGCATGGGTGTAGGGTCATTCACTGGAGTGTAGGAAGCCTGTCAGGGTCAAATACCTGAAGGAAACTGATGCCAATTCCCTTCACCAATAGCTGTCAATTGCCCATAGCTCCTCAGATGGGGACTCAGATGATCCCCTCCTACATTAAAGCTGAGATTGGGGTGTGTGTGTGTGTGTGTCCCTGAATAAGTTTTAGTGAGTGTTGCTTTTAGGAGCATGGGTGACAAGTTACTTATAAGAACATGTGTAGTATCACAGATGAGACTCAGAGCCAAATATCAGGGAAGGCTGAAATATCAGAGAGAGGAAGCACCACAGTCAATTCTCACCCAGCTGTCTTGCAACTTTCTTAGCCTCGCTCCTAGTCGCTTCTGCCAGTCGCTTCTCCCAGTCACTTCTCTTCTCTCTGGGTTTCTACAGCCCTTATATACCCTATCTCATCCAGGTTAGGATTAAAGGCGTGTAGCCTTGAACTCACAGAAACAGAAGAAGTTCTGTCTCTGGAGTTGTAGGATCAAGTGTGGAGGTCACCACTCCTCGGCTTTCCCTGTGCTGGGATTAAAGGTGTCTGTAACTGACTCAGCTGTTTATCTTTGTATTCAAGGTTTAAGAGTTTCCTTTGTCTGCCTAGGATTTGACTGGGTACTCTCTCCCCAATATTCAGGTTTTATTAAATGTGTAATATATACCCACAAACATGGGCAACACTCCAGTGAATACATTGTTGAAAAAATGTCTCTTCTCCCCACATAGCATCCATTAACTACATATAAATCCTTGGGGAGGGGTAGAATAAGAGGCATTTAGGTAGGATAAATGCTGAGCTCTAGGTCCCAGGAATCAGTCTTGATCCCTTGTGGGTCTCATCAGTGACATCAGGACGTTTTCCAATCAGCCTAGCTCTTCTCAGTCACAGCTATGAGTGTCTCCCACAATTTTTTACATCTATGGTTTAGAAACAGATGGAGAGAAGGAACACTGCACTGCAGATCCCTCACTGCGTACCCATCTACTTGGCATGGGACACAGGGATGAAATAGCATATTCTTCCTGACTCCTTGGCTCTGCAGTTTTAGATTTTGTTTGTGATTAATGTCCAGTGTAAAGGTGAGTAATGGAGCAATTCATTGTAGTAATTCGAGCTACGGAGGATATATGGACTCCTTCGCTCAGCATCCTTTCCTCCAACTCCTTGTCACATACGAAGAATTATTACATCAGGAAACATGTTGCCATCACCTGTGGGAACCAAGTAGAGATACAGCTCATTGTCTTGGGTATCTCTATTCCCAGAGCCCTTTGTTATAAGACAGGAGAATGATAATGACAGAAATGGTGGTTAGCAGACCTCCTGTTAGGATCTGAAGGCTGTGACCCACCTCCAAATTTGCACGTTGACATCCTGACCATTAAATGATGATGTTTGAAGGCAAAGGCTTTGGGAGATGACTAGGTTATGAGATGAAACCCTCATGCGAGGCTTAGTGCCTAGGTCAAAGGCTAGATGAGTCACTCAGGCATGGAGCATGTAATTAAGATGAACAAGACCTGGGGCCCTGGGTTTAGTCAGAGGAAGGAACGGAGAGTGGGACAGAAGAACGGAGGAAGGGAAAGAGAGAGAGAAAGAGAGAGAGAGAGATTTACAGTAAAAATACAGCCACCAAGGAACTAGGTTGACTCACATACTCAAGCTGTTAAAACCTTGGAGTTGGCCTTCTCAGCCTCAAGAACTGTAAGAAACCATTTATTGTTCTTTATAAATCACACCATTTGGTTATAGCAGACCCAATGGACCAATATAGCTCCTAATGTTTTGCTTCTCTTCGGCTCTATGTCTTGTGTGTGTGTGGATATGAGTGGGCACATGCATATATGTCCATACATGTGCAGGTCAGAGGTTAACAGTAAGTGTCAGTTTCAATTGCTTTCCACTTATTTCCTGAGGCAGGGTCTCTTGCTAAACCCAGAGATCACCAGTTCTGGTACTCTAGCCAGACAGTTACCCTGGCAACAACTTGTGTCTCCCTTCCATATTCAGGGATTATCTGCTCAGTGTGTATGTATGCTCTGGGAATCTGAACTCTGGTTATCACAATTATGGCACAAATATTTTACCCATTGAACCATCTTTAGCCTGCTCAATATCTTTGTCTCCTTTTATAAATAACCAATTGAACATAAATGACCCATATCTACTTCTAGTTAGTTTCTCCTCCTTCTCCTGAACCTCCTCCTCCTCTTTTTTCTTCTTTCTTATGAGCTAAAAATAATGTTTGAGTCCCTGGGATCAACCTGGGAGGTGAGCAGGTGAAGAAATATAGTTGGCAGTGGCAAGTGAGTGTTGCTTGGCCTCCCACAGGGATGGATGAGCAGAGGAGCAGGTCAGGGCACACAGAGAACTTGACACTGTCCTCTTTATTCTAGGAAGGAGGCAGAATGTCTGTAGACCTAGCAGGGCTTGGAAGTGAGAGGCCTTAGTCCTACCTGTAGCCTGAATTCTAGTTGTATTAAGAGAAACTCAGAGCCAGATATTGGGGAAAGGCTGAAATATCAATGAGAGTATTGTGGAAATATTCACTTGTAATATATCATATGAAGGATTAGTATTTATTATCTGGTATCCATATGGGCTTAGTTCTCCAAGCCAGCCCCTGGTCCGGGGAGGCTGTGCACCTGGGTGCGCTTTCCACTCCCCTTCCTTGAACTGCCCAGTCTTCCTCAGCAAGCAGTTTAGAAAATGAACAGATCTCTCTGGCTGCCCCGGAGCAGGGCTGCAGATGTTTTTAACACACACGCATGGGTGCCCCTGTGGCATTTGGCCCCTGGGCTATGCACAGTTTGACAATGCCCTGTTGTTTGAACTGTTCTGGGTCTCAGGCTACTCAGATGTAGAGCAGCCTTTTTCTCACTGTAAACAGCTCCATCTGAGAGCCCTGCTAGTCTTAGCTTTTGGTCTTTTAGCTAGATGAACCACTGTTCCTATGGAGGAGCCAAGCCGCATGTATCTCAATCTGCGTGCCCGCCTGGAATTGTTGAATGGCAGATACCATTGGCCTTTTAATGCGAGTTGTTGTTATATTGTTTTAACTTTGTGAGAAATTGCTTTTGTAGCAGTTATTCGGTTTGGTTTGTCACGTGGCTATATCATAGGCATGTGCCTGGTCTTGCCTACTCCACTGTGCTCCATAAAGCAAGACATTGAACGTGACTGTGACACCTGCTGGCCGAAAGTCATCATTACATTTGGTTAGGGTAACTGAATACTTAGCATTTATCTTCCCACAAAGTCTGACCATTCATCTTCTCAAGATTTTACGACTGTCTTTACAGCTATGATTAAGAATTTTTTGCATGACTATATATCTCAGGGTTTCAATCCCTCAGTCCTGTTACTTCTTGGCTTAATTCTATATTTTATATTTCAAAAAAAATGGCCAGATACCCATTCTAAATGTGAGATGACAATTAGCATAATGTAAGATTTGAAATCTAGGAATGAGCAATTGTTCTCTAAAATGTGTGATATGCAAACTACAGTCGATAAATTATAAGACAAAGCTAATTTCCTGGAAATTGGTTATGACTTTCAGATAGGACTTCTTTCTCAGATGCAAATTTTAAGAATGCACAAGAGAAGTACAGACTTTATGTTGATGTTGAGAATATGAAACTTATTAATTACATTAATGATGAGAATAGAAAAATTGTTGATTCTATGAGTTTATTAGAAAGATTGTCTAGTCAAGACAACCAGACTCTAGAAAAAATGATGGTCTCCAAGCTTCAAGAATGGGAGGACTGTGTTGCAATACTGGAGAAAGATATTAAGATGCTGTCTACCCAGAACAATTCAGGACCTCCTCTTATGAAATATTATGGTAATGAGGATGTTCTGCCTAAGGTATTGTTTTTAATTATAATTCAGACAAAGAACGTGTATGGGGAGCCCCCAGAATTTGCGGAGTATAATTATGAGCCAATCTGTATGAGAGGTATAAAGGATATCAAGGAAGCCATAGTACTCCATGCATTTCACTTCACTTATATCAAACAGCTTCTAAATGCATGGTCAACAAAAAATAGAATAACTTCTAATTGGATGCAGCTAACAGCTGCTGTACTGGACTATAGCCAACATTTGCAATGGAGGTCCTGGCTTAGGGAAGAGGCTAGGACTATAGCAATTCAAGGAAAGGTTAAGGGCTTTTCCCTTTCTTAAGACCAAATCTTTGATGAAGGCTGCTTTGCTGATGTGAAGGTTCAAACTACTTATGATGAAAATACATTGTTGCTGTGCTATACTGCTGCACTGTAGGCTTAGGAAAAGATTTTAGACCCATGATAAAAAATTAGGTCATATACCAAGGTCAGACAAGGCTTAAAGGAACCTTATACTGACTTTCTGCAGAGGCTAACCCAAGCTGTACATAGAGCAGTATTGAATCCAGAAGTTAGGAAGCAATTAATACTTTTCTTAGCCTTTGACCATGCTAATCTGGAATGTAAGAGAATGCTTATGCCACTAAAGATCAGATTTCTACCCATAGAGGAATGGATTCAGTATGCAATCAATGCTGACTCTCTCCATTACAATGAAGAGAAATGGGTGAGCCAAGCCATTGTCAGTATTAGTGTAAGTAATCAAGGCATCACTTGTTTTAATTGTGGCAAACCAGGTCATATAAAAAGCAATTATATTCAAGGTACTTCTGGAAATACTGTCCATCTTAGGAATGGTTCAAATAGTAGGTCCTTACCTTCTGGGTTATACGGGAGACATGGCAAAGACCAACATTGGACAATGAATGTAGATCCACAAGAGACAAATAAGACAACTCTTTGCCATTGGGAAACGCCCCACACTGGGCATCAGATATCATGGAAATATTCATTTGTAATATGTCGTATGACGGATTAATATTTATTTAGGGGTTCTATAAACACTCACTTATACAAATTGAACCTTAAGACAATTCTTGGAGATGAAACTGTCTCACACCAGGCTGCTTTTCTGCTTTCCAAGAACACAGGAACAAACAGGAAGAGAAGTCAGTGTTCCCAGGTCTCCCTCAATTCCGTCCATGCCCCATAGGGGTCCTGATTCTCAGGAGCTACTAAAGCTTCCTTAAATAATGTTTGAATTCCACTACAGAGAGAAACATCACAGTCAAATCTCACCCAGAGATCTTCCAGCTTCCTCAGCTTCACTCCTGGTCACTTCTAATGCTTCATCTGTCTTCCTATGCCTGCCTTAAATGCCTTCTTCACCCAGCTGTATCCCATTCAACATAAGATTAAAGGCATGAGCTACTACCATTTGGTAGTCAGCCTTGAACTCACAGAAACACAGAAAGATCTCTGTCTCTGGAGTTATGAGATTAAACGCATAGGTCACCACTCCTGTCTTTCCCATGCAGGGATTAAAGGTGTGTGTCATCACTGCCTGGCTGTTTGGCCTGGTACTCACAGAGATCCTCTGGATTCCCAGGCTGTGAAAAAGTGTGAGTTATCACTGCTCTGTTATCCCTTGAACTCCCTGAGATCCAGAATGATATCTGCCTCCCAAATGGTGTGTAGTACCTGTGCCTAGTTTGACTGTGGATTGGTCTTTTGATATTCTAGGTTTTATTAAATTTATAACATATTGCTACACCTACCAGCTGTAAACTTGAGTGACAACATCACCTTACAGGGAAAGGAAAGAAAGGATACTCTCATTTTGGATTTCCTGTTCTAGTCTGCAGTGGTGTGACTTAGGAGATATCAATCATGTTGTAGGAAATATTTCTATCATTATTAGCTTGTGGCTTCCAAGACCTTGTGTTGTAGCGTATTATTTTAAGGCATGCTATTTTGTTTATGCTGTGGAACATTTGTTTTAATGATGCACAGATGGGTTCCATTTTTTTTTCTATTGCATTGGTTTAACTCTGTGAAGCTGTATCACTTTGCCTGCCTAAAACACCTGATAGTCTAATAAAGAGCTGAATGGCCAATAGCAAGGCAAGAGAAAGGATAGACAGGGCTTGCAGGCAGAGAGAATAAATAGAAGAAATCTGGGAGAAGAGATTTAAAAAGGGACAAAAAGAAAGAGAACAAGGAGAGGAGATGTGGTGGAATGTTTTTTGTATGATGTAAAATAAATAATTGTTTGGACTCATGTAGGGCACTATAGAAGTGGGTGGAGAATTAGAGGCAGGCAGGTAGGAAGAAGGGGTGGAGTTTATTAGTCGCCATCTGTCCCCCGAAGAAGAAGCATGTAGGAATTCAGGTGAGCCACGGGCTGCAAGCCACGTTCTGTCGTAGTAAGTTTTTCCCGGCCTGTTTGGGTCCGGAGATTTGTGACCTGGCACACGTGTGGTGCCGGCGGTGTGGAGCCTGGTCTGTGCGCCCGCAGCTTCTGCCCCCCAAAAGAAATGAATCACATGCTTATATACTTTAACACTGTTTGGCCCATAAGCACATTACTAACTAGCTCTTTCTTCTTAAATCAACCCATTTCCATGAATCTACCCACCACGTGGCTTGCAGCCCGTGGCTCACCTGGATTCCTACATGCTTCTTCTTCGGGGGACAGATGGCGACTAGTAAACTCCACCCCTTCTTCCTACCTGCCTGCCTCTGATTCTCCACCCACTTCTATGGTGCCCTGCATGGGTCCAAACAGTTATTTATTTTACATCATACAGAGAACATTCCACCACAAGGAGAACACTAGGCGTCAGCTACTAAGGCAGCCACTGAGTAATAGTGCAAGTAAGATACACAGAAGAGAAAGGTAAAAGTCCAGAGGCAAGGTAGATAGGATAATTTAAAGTTAAGGGAAGCTGGCAAGAAACAAGGCAAGCTAAAGGCAAAGCATTTATAATTAAGAATATTACATTTATATCATTTATCAAAACAATCTCCCATAGACATACTCACAAGATACCCTGACTTATATAATTCCTTATTGATACTTTCTTCCCTCAGTGATACAAAGGCTTCCCGTGTGTGATTTCTTTGGGAGCTTGGTGGTGCTCTCCTCAAAGAGCAAAAACAACCAACAGCATTTTGCTAGAGTGGGGCTAGGGCAAAAGAAAAATCAACAATCTTGGGTAGACATTTGTATCAAGGCCTGCTATCCTAGAATAAGTGAAGTTGGGCTCTCGTGAAGGAAATAGGTCTATTGAGCGTATGGCTTTGGAGCCTAAGAACACAGAGTATATGTCTAGCTACATCACCTATGGTAAAGTCATCATGACTGGAGGGGTTTGAGATGTGTGTGGATGCTGATTACATTTTGCTGTGAACTTCACATAACCTAGAGTCACCAGGGAAGAGGAATTTAATTGAAATGGTTAGACTAGATTGTCCTGTGGTCACATGCAAGGGACTGTGGGGAGGGGTGGGGGTTCACTGTTGGGAGCACCATCCCTCGGCATGGGGTCTGGATTGGTAAGTGAGCCTGTAAGCCTGATTCCTCCTTGCTTCTGCTTTAGTTCCTTTCCTGACTTCTCTCAGTGAGGGACACTGACTAGTAAGAGTAAGCTGAAATAAAGCCTTTTCTCCATGAGTTGCATTTAGTCAATGTTTTATCACAGTCCCCAAATGAAATCAGGATAGGAAAGGCCACACAGTAAGACAGAAAGCAAGAAAGCCTGGAGGAACTAATTGTGATCTTAATTTTAAAATGTTTATGTATGTGTGTGTGTGTGTCTGTATATTTATATGTGTGTGCATGCATGTGTGTGTATGCATATGTGTGTGTCTCTCTGTGTATTTATATGTGTGTGCATGCATGTATGTGTGCATGTGTGTATGCATATGTGTGTGTCTCTCTGTGTATTTACATGTGTGTGCATGCATGTGTGTGTATGTATGTATGCATATGTGTGTGTCTCTCTGTGTATTTATGTGTGTGTGCATGCATGTGTGTGTATGTCTGTGTGTGAATGTGTGAGAGTCAGTTCTCTCTCTCCACCATGTAGTTTTGTGAGATGGAACTTGGCTTCTCAGTCCTCACATTAAATGTCTTTACCAGCTGAGCTGTCTTGCCAGCCCCAGTCTTGGCCTTTTATAATAATTTATTCTTCAGGGAGCTTACTGCTGGGGAGCTGTATGGGAACTGCATAATTTCTACTGAGGGCTGAACTTCCACTTAAATAATTCTTTGGGGCTAAGCAAACCTCTGGAAGGTTCTTCTATCCATACTGTCATGCACCATCCTGTGGACCAACCTTTCTAACCCTTGAGCCCTTCATTACATATCATGTCTAAACCACAGGAGCTTCCTGAAATTTGACAAAGGCATTTACCTTTCTTATTTGAAAAAAATTCCAGGGTGTGTAGAGTATCTGCTCATCATACACAGGTATGTAGCTCAATCCTTACTATGTGGGGGTGCATGTACATACACACATACATAATTATTCACCAGTGAAAACAGTATTTAAAGGTAAGAAAAGAGAGAAATGGAGAAACTAGCTCAGCCTGTGTATCAATGTGAAGTATTATATCAACATGTCCCTGACACAGCCCAGAATTAACTGGGAAGAAAGTATCAATGAGGAATTATATAAATCAGGTTATCTTGTGAGTATGTCTATGGGAGATTGTTTTGAGAAACGATGTAAAAGACCTGGCTCATTGTGGGTGGCACTATTCCCTAGGCACAGGTTTAACCATATAAGAAAGAGCTATCTGACAATAAGCTAGCCAACCAGGCATCCATTCTCTTTCTGTACTTGATTTTGGATGATGGCTGAAGTTCCAGACTTGACTTCCTCACAATAATGGACTGTAATATGGAATTGAAATCCAAAAAAACCTTTCTTCCCCAAGCAGGTTTCTGTCAGATAATTTTATCACAGGAACAGAAATGAAGCTAGAGAACCTCATGTGTTTATGTGTGAACAGAATAGAGGAAAGAAGCAGACACACTAATTTGATGGACAGGACTAGGACTCTGGGGGATTAATTTTACTATAGGAGCACATCCTGTCCAGTAGGAAGACCATCAGGGGAGGAAGAGTTAATGCTGCAGTGAGGAAGGAAGCCAGATCTCTCTTCATTTTTCTAAGAGCCCAGTATGGTCTTCTAAAAAAAGACTCAATACATTGTATTCCAACCCCAGGTCATTATTCGCAGAAATGTATAAAGAACGTTATCCATCTCTGAGTAAAATCAGCATATGCTATCCTGATGAAGTCCCTTTCAGTTTTTACAGCACCCAAACTTCAGAAAGAAACTTTATGAATGATCTCTCACTCCTCCATGTGCTGCACCCCTAGCTATATCAGGGCTCTCTCCATCTAGCGTATGTCTGATTGAAAATTCAATTCAACTCACTTCAAATATGTATTGAGTACCTTCATGTTGGCAGCAAAGTCGTAAAAGCCACAGGGGATACAAAATAAGTATAAAGTACAGTCTCAGTCTTCAGAAAGTCTGCCACACTACTGGGACCAACACAGAGAAACAAGAGACCCACATGAGACAGAATACATTTGCTCATCAGAATATGATGTTCTGACATTAAATGCATTGAGCATTGCAGAGGAAGACTTCTGGGCAAGGGCTAACCCTGTCAAGGCTTACAGGCTTCTTAGGGAGCAGAAGGCTGATGTGGGACTTTGAAAAAGTGTGAGCATTCAAATATGTAACAGGATCACACACAAAGCTTTCCTTGTTGTTCCAGATTCTCTTCAGCAGCCAGAAGGATGAAAATAACATGACCTAATTATCATAGGCTAAAGAGATCACCAAGGAGCCTGTGGTTCTAGTCAGGCTTGCAATTTCCACTGTCCTTTTCTCTTTTCTGTGACATTGTCTATTGGTTAATGAAAACAGGTGATTATAAATCCAAGAAGGGATTCTTGTTAGCAGTTTTAGTAGGCTTCCTATTTAAATAAAGTAAGGGACATTTCCTCTCTCTTCTATTTGTTCCACCTCTTTTAAGTCAAGAGAGACTGGCAACCCATACCAGGGCCCAATGCTTGCCGAGCAGTTGAAACTGGAATCTTGCTCTGAGGGAGCACCCAGCAAGGGACAGTGGCAGAGAAGGCAAGCTATGCTACATGAGTACAGAGAGTGGGCATATTTTGCAAAGATTGTTGTTTTTATCCTGAAAAATTTATTCATGTTTGCCATGTATCTTGAATATCCACCCTTACTCCCTCTTTCCAACCCCCAACTCCTCCTAACATATCTCCCTCCAAAAATCTATGTCTTCAGTTTTTAATAACCAGTAACTCTACTTATTGCTACTCATATGTACTTGTTGGGATCATCCACTGGGGGGTGGGAAACCCACCTTTGGGTGTTCCCTCCCCAGCAGCCATCAGCTGCCAATATCTCTTTAGTTAGGAGTGAAGCACTGGGAGCTTCTTCCTGCTCCATGCTGGAATTTTTCATTGTCTTGACCTTGTGCAGGTAAGCTCTGCTGTTGTCAAGTTCATGTGTGTAACATTCACATACTGTCTAAAGGACAGCAGCCCACAATACTCCTCCCCATCTTCCAACACTTACATACTTTCTATTCCCTCTTATGCAATGTTCTGTAAAACTTGGAAGGGCAGTGTTGATAAGATAGATGGTCCATTGATAGGTAAGCCCTCAGAGTCATTTAATCCAGCATTGTGACCAGCTACAAGTCTCTGCAGAGATAATATCTCTCTGTCTTTCTCTCTCTCTCTGTGTATACCACAGTTTAATTTTGTAGAAACATGAGGAATTTATCAGTAACTATACCATTGAAGAAAATGTCTCTCTCCACCAGAAATCACCACCTACCTAAAAATACCCGAGAGGAGCAGGACCTCAAGCACTGCATGAATCTCTACAATGGATCTCATCTCAGGTTATCACCATTGTTGAGATGCTGACAATTCAAGGATCACATAACACCTGGAAGGTAGAGGTCTTAAGCACTCTGCACCTTTTTCTAGCTCTGACATTCTTTCCACCCTGTCTTCCATGATGTTACTTGATCAAACCTTGTAGAGGGTGGTATAGACTATACTATTTAGGAATGGCCATTTAACCATCACTTATACTAAGCACTTTGATGCATAAAAGATAATTTTTAAGGTAGAAGCAAGTAAGAGTAGCCAGGCTGCCTCCGTTGGTTGGCTTGATAAAAATAGTTTTCTGTGGTCACATAGATGCTGTAGAACATAGGTAGTCCTGAGTTAGTCTGCTAGTAGACAAAGAGAAAAAAATACCAAAATAAAACTTTCAGCTTATGTCACTACTTTTGGGCTACATGACCAAGAAATAGGTGAGGAACAGAAAGATATAGAAAGTTATGGGGTTTTTCTCTTTTGTTCAGGTACTACATAGGCTGGAGATTCTCATGGGCTCACCCCAGCACTCATGCAATCCATATATGGAATATTCCCCACATAGAGGGCTTTATTGGTAGAGGAGTATGGCACAGACTACATGAGTTCCCTTTTGGCTCCTCTGACTCTTGATAAGGCAGAGAGATCAGGCTGGGAGTGACTGAGGCTGTGGAAGAGTGAGATACAGCCCATGTCCTGGCCTCCTGAGCCATAACAGAGGTTCAGATGTGGAAGGAAAAAGGCTTTGTGTTTCACATAAAGCTGGGTTTTGATTGGTACAGGGCAGAAATTTTCAATTACTGAGTTATGAGTCTAAACAAAGCAAATGTGACTCTATTTGTTAGAGAACGATGTTAGAGAAGGATGTTTCGAGACGAATGTAATGGTATAGTCCTAAGTTGTTGCTTGGTGCATGGAAGAGAGATGCTGAGATCTCCCTGTTCCTGCCCATGTTGTATAAACTTTTTACTGAAGAGAGGTGAACAAAGAAACAATTTCACCTACATGTGGAATTACTTATCCAGTGAGTTTATTTGGGGTTACTTAAAAGAGCACATGAAACTTATGGGAAGTTACACCACTCAAAAAAAAAGTCAGTTTCCCAGTAACTATTAACTGTTAATTATAAGTTCTTGGGAAAGGGTATAGTTAGAATTTTCTTTGATCAGCCTAGTGGGTCCTGCAGCGCCTAGTGGGTCCTGCAGCGCCTAGTGGGTCCTGTAGCCATTTAGTTTCAAAGAAACATACAGAGGCTTATATTAAGTACACGCTGTTTGGTCTATGGCTCAGGCTTATTACTTGGTAACTCCTGCTCTTAAACTAACTCATGATTCTTATCTTGTTTAGCCACCTGGCTTGGTACCTTTTCTCATAGCAGCATTCTCATCTCACTTCCTCTGTGTCTTATTTTTGTCTATTTCTCTTCTTCTTCTTCTTCTTCTTCTTCTTCTTCTTCTTCTTCACAGTATATTCTCAGTGTGTTAGCCCCGCCCCTGCTCTTAAACTAACTCATGATTCTTATCTTGTTTAGCCACCTGGCTTGGTACCTTTTCTCATAGCAGCATTCTCATCTCACTTCCTCTGTGTCTTATTTTTGTCTATTTCTCTTCTTCTTCTTCTTCTTCTTCTTCTTCTTCTTCTTCTTCTTCTTCTTCTTCACAGTATATTCTCAGTGTGTTAGCCCCGCCCCATACTTCCTGTCTGCCTTATGGCCAAATAGCATTTTATTAAATCAATAGGTGTGACAAATATTTACAAATATTACAATGTATAATCCCACAGCAGAGGAGTGGGGACTTGGGGGCCCCTTTCTGCCTCTGTTAAAGAACATTAATGGGCCCAGTTTCGTGTTGTCCCAGTAAACACAGTTGCTGAGAGTTCAAGGAGACAAGAGCCACATTATGCCCAAAGAACACCACTCTGCACCACTCCTTAAACCTAGAATAGTGACAGAGAACTGACTAAGGTGGAGAGACAGGGCAGATGGTGATGAGGAGTGTGGAAGGGAAGACTGGGGTGTGGTCGACCTGAGTGTCTCTGACTCAGTCTGATGGTAGAGGAGAGGATGCTGGGGACAAGTGTAAGCAGAAGCAGCCTGACATGAAAGCCTTGAGAAGAGACTTTCTTTTCTTTTTTTTTTTTTCTTTGAATGTTTTCTTTTTTAAGTAACAAATTTAATGACATAAATACATTGACAAAACAGGTAAAAAATATTGACTGAATTAAATGTTTCAGATCCTGCAAGTCTTCTATCTACCAGGATAAGCAGTACAGAGAGATTGAATCCAACTATAAAAGACTGCCTCATATCTTGAGTAGGCATCTGAGGAAGGGGCTCATTCTTTGCAAGGCAACCTTTCCCTCTTCCCAGCCTCCAGCCACCCTGGTGGTTATCCCCAACATAGTAATAGTTGCTTTGATACTGCCATTGATTTGAGAATCTATCTTTTCATGATATTCTCTTTTAGCAGTTTTAAAACAAAGATCTAGCTGAAAGCTTTTTGGAAGAAAGAAAACTCTGTTCTTCTCTCACTCAACATAGAGAGGAGATAGACCAGCTGATGCTACCCTTGCTCACCTGTAACAAGTCATCTTGAATCTGGAGATAGTATTTAAATTTTTTATTCACAGGGCTCATGAGGAATAATTAGAGAAGGAAATAGTGATTCATCAAGGTTCTTCCGAGAGACTGCCAGAGGATTTTCATGATATCTCTGGACTTGGGGCCTGGGAGATACATGCTGTCCATTCTATTATATTTCTACACTATTTCCTGTTGGCCTCACATCTGCCTCTGGCTTTGTAAAAAGTTTTATCTGGGACTGGGAAGACGACTGACTCAGTTGGTAAAGTGCTTGCCTTGTAAAACTGTGAGACTGAGTTCCACCCCTAGAACTCATATAAAAAATCCAGACTATGCTTGTATTCCAGTACTTGGGAGGTAGATATTGTCCAATCCTTGGGTCTCTTCGTCCAGTTTGTTTGCTTACTAGAGGAGCTCCAGACTAGTCATAGACTCCATCTCAAATAAACGAGATGGATAACACCTGAGAAAAATTACCGAGGTTGACTTCTAGTCTCCATAGGTATTCACACATGTGGGCATAATCACATCACACAGGAGAGGGGGGGGAGGCAGAGAGACAGACAGAGAGTATTTGTATAAGTCAATTTTATTCTGACTTTGATCTTCAGCAGAGAATGAGGAATCAGATCTTTACCTGGTTCAGGTCACTCCATTTTCATACTGGGAAGTGTGGGTGGGCAGAGTGGGATGGTAGGTCAGCTGCTCATCTATGGACCATTATTGCAATGACTAAGATGATTTGTATAAGTCTGTGTGAATCCGTGGCTTTTCTTCATCACTGTCTATACTGAGCCCATGGTGGCTTTGGTGCTTAGTTTCTCTGGTGTCCTTGAGTTACCTCTGGTAGCTGAGAGTCCATGGAACCATGTCTCCTATATAGCATCTCTTGGAAAGAATCTCATATGGCTGCCTCCAATAGCCCTACCTGATCTCACACCATCATTCCTGTGAGCCATAGATTTTAGATACAAAAGTCTGGTGAGAAGAAGGGAGCATCATTTCCTATATACCTGTTCCTGTCTGCTCTCTGCAATGTTAAAAACACAAGACATCATCCAGAGGCTGATGATTCTCTTTTTATTTTTCCTGGAATCAGAAGGAAGGGGAATTTCCTACATTTAGAATAGAAAAGACCTAATTGTCTCCTTGAATACAGCTCTTTTGTGTTTTAAATCAACAGTAAATAATCTGAGATAGTTCTGGCAGAGATGCGAGTGGTGTTTTCAGCAAGAAGATGAAAATGCAGAATATTTAGAGGAGATGCAAGTGCGTTGTCCATGGAGGGGATGGGATTTGAATGTCCATAGAGGAGGTGTGGAAGCAGTGACCATGTAAAGGATCTAGCTAAGCATGCTGGTATTCATGATAACTGTTGTAGTATAGTGTAGTGTGGTATGGTGTGCTATGGTATGTGATGTGTGATGTGGTATGGTGTGCGGTGTGGTATGATATGGTATGTGGTATGGTGTAGTGTAGGGTAGTCTAATGTGGTATGGTATGTGGTATATGGTATGCTGTGGTGTGGTGTGTAATGTGTGGTATAGTGTGTGGTGTGGTATGATATGATATTCTATGGTGTGGTATTATATGGTACTATGTGGTATCATGTGTTATATACAGTATGATGTGGTTTGACAAGTTATGGTGTGTGCTGTGGTATGATAAAAATAGTATATACAGTAAATATTTTATAATATCTCTTTACTATGCTATACTATTGGTCCTTCATGATGCTACCTACTTTTGGATTCTTACTCAAAAGTCCATGTGAGAATCCAGATATGACACTGTACCCTACAGAACATAAAACAAAGTAGGAGGCTGATTTATCCAGGTCCTAAGAACACAGCATCCCCACAGGTGACTCGTGACTTAAATTATTGTAAGAAAGAGGGATGGTTATAGTTGGTACTGTTTTCCAGATAGGGAAATATGATTAATTTTCTGGACATAAAAATCCCCCAAACAGTTATTATTTTCAAAAACACAGAGACCTTTATTCTCATCGGAGATACAGAATACATATTTAGAGAGCTTTCAATTCACTGACATCTCCACTTTCTTTTCAAGATTCTTTTATTCTAAGTCTCTTAGCACCTGTGCATGTGACCTGATTTGGAAGTAGGATTTTTGAAGATTAATAGATAAAAGGTGAGGTGATTGTGGTGAATCTATCAGGATTTTGGCAAAATTAGAGCCTAAAGGAAAGGCACAGGGTCTGGCGAGATAACTCAATAAAGTGCTTGCCTCATAAGGGTAAAGACCCATGTTCCATCCCCAGAATATACACTGAAAAATAAAACATGCGAGCACATGGTTGCAATCCATGTATTGGCGATGTGGAAGCACCCTGGAGTTTTCTGGTCAGCCAGAATAACCTAGTTGGTAAGCCCCAGACTAGTAGAGACATGGTTTCAATAAACAAATAAAGAGGGGAGGGTGCAACGGCTCACAGATAAAGGTGCTCGTGGCTAAACAAACCTGGGGTTCTGGGTTTCATCACTGGAGTAGTATGCTGTAAGGAAAGAACCCATTGCTATAAGCTGTCCTATGTCCTTCATTTACCTGCCATGCCATGTGCCTCCTCCTTCAACAACAACAAAATAAATACAAAAAAACAACAAAAGAATTATAATAAATAGGACCTGAGGAGTGATAGCGAAGATTGGAACCTCCACATGGGTTAGGACACATGTTCATCTATATGTACATGTGTACACACACACACACACACACACACACACACACATATACACACACACACACACAAAAGAAGAAGAAAAAGGAGAAGTATTAGAAGAAGGGGAAAGAGGAGGAGGAAGAGGATTAGGAGGAGGAAGTAGCCTCATGGATAGAGTAGAATTGTTTGTTCATAGAGTCACATAGGCCTGGAAACACCTTGACCACCTACTCAGCTTCTAGGACTGTGGTGTAAGAAATCACTATGTATTCATAGCCACCCAGTCAATGGCTCACTGCCTCAGCAGTCACAGCCAGTGACTACAGCCACCTATCCTCACAGGCAGGTTCATGCAAAAGCCAAAAAACCCATTGTGTTAGTGACTTTTCTGTTGCTATGGTAACATTTCCTTCCCACCCCCGACCCCTGAAAAACAAAGGAGAATGGGTTTATTTTAGCTCACAGTTCCAGAAGGACAGAGTCCATCAGGGCAGGGAATGCATGGTGGCAGGAGCCGGGAGCTGCTAATCATGTTGCATCCACCCTCAGGAAGCAGTCAAGAATGAGAAGGTAGATCTAAGCCGTAAACCCCCTAGTCTGTCCTGAGTGATGCACTTCCTACAGCCAGTTTCACAACTTCCCAAACAGCAGCACCAGCTGGGGAGGAAGTGTTGAAACACCTGAGCTGGGGGCAGGATTCACATTCAAACCATCATACCCATTTTCTGCCTCATCTTGAGTCTTGTAGAGTTCCAGGAAGAAGGCAGTGAGTTTTGCATGTTTCTCAAGGGTCTTTTCCTCTGGAGGGGAGATATTTCAGGAGCACAGTAGGTGAGGCTTTACCTTGGTTATTATCTGGGACCATGCTCTCAACATTACCAATTCCCTTAAACTCTGTGAATCCATGTTAGATTATAATGTGTCCGGTGTGGAATCTGGGCTGGTGTGAAACCTATGAATAGAGGAATAGATCTTCCATCTTCTCAGTGGTGTTCCCCTGCTCTTATCATTTGCCTATACCCCTGGAGACATGTTGTGTCAGCCACCTCCACACACCTTGCTGTATATATGTGTCTATTTGTCTCTTTCTTCTGTCTGAAATTTTATTTGTCCTTTTCATTTATTTATTTTTAATTTTTGTTTGTTGCTTGCATGTGTATTCCTGTATGTACACGTGTGTGGAGCCCATACACCCTCAGATATATTTCTTAGGTGCTAGACATGGGCTCTCACTGGCCTGGAATGTGTTAAGTATGCCTGACTAGTGAGGCCCAGGGACACCCTTGTCTCTGCCACATCTAGATGTTTTTGTTTTAGTACACAAAAACAATTCTGATGATAAATTCAGGTCCTCATGTTGGTGGACAAACATTTTACCATCTCCCCAGCATGTTTATCCTTTTACACTGTATTGTGAGAAATCAAGCCTCAGAGACCCCCTTTATATCCTTCAAATCCTGATCACCTTGCTGTGAGGCTCAAAGGTGCAGATTGGGTAATAAATAGGCATCTACTCAGCTGACAGGAAACCCCGTCTCTAATACACTTCTCCTTGACTATGAGAAAGGCTTCTTCAGACACTGGGAATGCATGCAGCTCTGTGGGTGCATGCTTTCCCAGCATGACAAAGCCCAGGGTCCCATCCCTCTTTTTCCCCACTGCTGCAGGCTTTGCAGCTCAGGCTGTCAGCCCAGCACTTGGGAGGTGGAGGCAGGAAGATTAGAAGTTCATGGTTATCCTTGGCCAGATAGTGAGGTTGAAGCAAGCCTGGGATAGCTGAGACCTCACCTCAACAAACAAAACCAAACAGGACTTGTTTCCTCTTTAGCATTTAATTTTATTATTTTCTTCCCAGATAGCCCGTCCACTGTTTTTGTCTTCAGGTGTAATAGTTTTTCAGATATGGGTATCCTATTGCTGGTTCAAAAATTCCAGCCAAAGCCAGGAAAATGATATCTTTTTATTTGTGCACAAACTTAAAAATATGTTTTCTCCTTAAGAAAAAATCAACCATTCATTGCAAAAAGCCTTTGAAAATATAGAAAAGAAAAATTAAACTCCAAGTCCATATAGCACATTTGTAATTCCCTAGTCAACTACGTACTGGTTACAGATCTATGTGCAGTGAGTTCTATGTGCATAGATGACCTTTGTGGTGATATATTTTTTTGTAATCTAAGAAATAAAAGTTGCCTGAAGATCAGAGCATAGAGCCAGCCACAGAGTTAGCCATAGAGGTCAGGCATTGTTGGCACACACCTTTAATCCTAGCACTTGGGAGGCAGAGGCAGAGATCCATCTGGATCTCTGTGAGTTCAAGACCACACTGGGCTACACAAGATTAATCCTCTCTGAAGGAAATACAGGGCCAGGCAGTGATGGTACACACATTTAATCCCAGCACTAGAAAGATTGAGAAAGAAATGGGTATGGCTGGGCAAAGAAAGGAATGTAAGGAGTTCTTCCCTTCCTTTTCAGCTGAGGAGTCAGAGGCATTCAGTTTGCGAATTCATGGAGACAGGATCTTCTCCTTTCAACCTGAGGACTCAGTAGTGGTGAGAAGTTTCTCTACTGCCCTGTTCCCCTGCTTTCTGATCTTTAAGCATTTACCTCAATATCTGGCTCTGAGTTTTTATTATAAGACCAATTAGGATTTATGCAGCAGATGTTGGCATTGAACTCTTTAGAAACCTTTATTTCACAATAAAATTTTTGTGTTAATGGCCCCTCATTTGAAACAGAACACAAACACTTTATAAGAAAAAGTTTTGGGGGCCAATATCATGACTTGGTGGGTAAAGTGTTTGCTGTCAAGCTTGACATCCTGAGTTCAGTTCCCAGGAGGACCTACAAGGTGGAGAAGGAAAACTGACTTCCACAAGTTGCCCTCTGACCTCCACATGTGTGTTGTGCTACACACAAATACATGCGATAAAAAGTTTTAAAACGAATGCGTTTCTCACCATAGAGAAGGCTTTAATTGTTTGAAAACATTCACCTTGCCCTGTTTCCCACTTTGAAGACAAATGGGATGAAAAGCATGTGACCTGGAGAAAAAAAGAATGTTTCTGATGAAAAGCCCTGTAGAGACTGGGGCTGGAAGTAGTCAATGCACTAAAAAGCAAAAGGTCAGAATTCTACTCAGTTTTCTTCCCAGTTCTACAGAGCATCTCCTTCAGGTGTTCAGTGTGTTCAGAAGCTGGAGGCACAGCCTGGTGACAGAGGGGCACGCCTCTTACCTGTACCTCCTTCCCTGCTTCTGCACCAACACCTCTGTTGCCTTTCCTGGTCCCTCTCCTTCTCTTTCACCCCCTCCCTTGCCTGCTTTTCATTTTTCCTTTCCTCCTCTCTCCTGCTCCCATTTTCTTCTCCTTTCTTCCCTCTTCTTCTTCTTTCTGCTATCATGTGAGTCATTATTAAAATAATCCCCATTTCCATCTGATTTAGAGCTATAGAAGGCATACCAATATTAAGGTATACAAGTGTAACTGTTGAGTCATGGAAATCATATAGAAAAGTACTTGCTGCACAAGCATGGAATCTTGAATTTAGATTCCCACTACCTGTGTAAAAAATCAGACCTAGATGTGCCCATCTGTGACCCCAGTGCTGGGGAGGCAGAAACAAGAGGATTCAGGAACTCTCTGACCTAGTCAATCAGGGCTCCAGGGTCAATGAGACCCTGTTCCAAAAAATAAGGTAGAGAGCCATTGAGGAAGTCACGTGACATCTACCTCTGACCACCACACATACCTGCATACCCTTCCACAACCCCTTCCTCCCATATGCATACCCTGCAGCAACACACACACACACACACACACACACACATACACAGATACATATACACAGACAGACAGATGGAGACAGACACACACAAACACATGCAGAGACACAGATATACATGGCACTCACACACATACATGCACCCACATACAGAGACACAGAGACACACAGAGGTACACAGACACACTGATATACACGTATACCCTTCCACATGCATATCCTGCAGCAACACATACAGAGACACATACACAGATATACACAGACAGACAGACAGACATGTAAGCACATATGGAGATACACAGACACACAGGCATGCACACGTAGACACACCTACATACAGGCACACACACTACACAGAACACAGACATACACACACACATAGAGACACACCCACACAGAGACATAGGTAGATACACACATAAAACACACACTCCTAACTAAAATACAATAGCTGCAAGGTTTATTTTATTTTTTTAAACATGGGATACATTTTGACTCCTTTTCAAATTATTCCGGTTTCTGGAGCAGATTATGTTCTCTGATGTAGCTTATTAATAAGAGAGTCTGATACCAGATTTCTTTTAGTCTGATCATATTTCACTTTACTTTCTAAAATAGTATGAATAAGGATAGATCAATGTGGGCATAGTGTGCTAACTTGCATTTATCTATTAAGCTAATATTCTTGCCTATTCTCAAAAGTCAGGTTTTTAGACAAAAATCTAATGAGAACTCCTCTGAATTACATAGAAGCTCATCTGGCTACATGATACACATGCTTGTTTTGTATTTTAAATCTAAGTCGTAGAGAATGTATTTCTGATCATAAGGTACAAATTGATGTTTGTGTTTTCTTTTTCACAGAGGGAAATAACTGGAGGGAGAATCAGGCTAGCACATCGTAGACCCTTAGTCAAACACCTGGCATCTCTCGTGATTGAAATGCTGTATTAATGAATTTTCATCTGCAATGACATTTTACGAGGAACCAATTAACCACTGTAATTACACCTCTGCCGTTTCGGGCTCTGAAACGTGAACTGACTGGGTATTGGCTTGCTGTGTTCATTGGATTTGTTTTCAAATGACAACATTTTAAACTCCAAAACTTTGAGTCATTTATTATGTTTCCCTTGCCTTCTGGGTGTCTCAGCATGAAGGAAAATTTTGCAATATGATTTTTATGGCCATAGGCATGAGCCCATACAAATTCAAATAGTTAAGGACAATGGTAGTATGTAATTCAGCAGCTGCTAAGTGAGTTTAAAGAAAACACAAGGAGGGCGTGGTAAATAAAAACAGAAAGAGTTAACTCTTCATCTGAGCCACAGGCTGCTCAGGAGATAGAGGTCTAACTCAGAGATTCTTAGTTCAGTGGCTGTTGTAGATAATTGGCTGTTGCTAAATACAAAACTTGGTTGTTATTGTCACTTCAGACCGTATAAATCTTTCCAAACACACCATTTTTTATTGTATTCTTTGACAATTTCAGACATGTACATGACTCATTTGTTGATACTCACCTCACCGTTACCTTCTCTTATCCCTCTGCTCCCTCTGAAACTCATCTTTCCAATAAAACCCCTTCCGTTTTCATGTTCTTGATGATCTACTGATTTAATCAAAGCTGTTGACATGTGCGTGGGTGAGGGGTTCTGTACTGGAGAAAAACACTTTCTTAGTGCTACACCATGGGAGAAAATGTCTGTCCATACTCCAGCAGCCATAACAGCCAAAAGTTCTTCAGCTAGGGTTGGGGCCTCTCAAGCTACTTTTGCATTGATGCTGCCATGTCTACCTGCTTGGTCTTGTGCTGGTAACCAAGGCACTTGTGTTACTAAGGTCACATCCAGAAGACAGCATTTCATGGCCTCTTCCCATACTCTGACTCTTAATTTCCTTCTGTTTTCCTCTTTTCCAATAGTCCTCAAGGCTTGAGTGTGTGTGATTATCACAGATACCTCACATTAGGCTGATCACTCAACAGGTCATTTTCTCAACATTTTGACTAGTTGTGGTTGTGTGCATTAATCACAGCCCATAGAGCAATCTTTCAAATCAAAATTTTTGTACTTCAATTCCCTTCTAGTTAAACATTATTGCCATATCACTGTATCTGCCTCCTGCATTAGTTGTAAGGGAGTGTGTGTGTGTGTGTGTGTGTGTGTGTGTGTGTGTGTGTGTGTTTAGTTCTTGGTCAGAATGTTTTATCACAGCAATGGAATGAAAAACTAAAACCTCTGGTGTGTCACATGTCCTCACTAAGAGCTAGGGTTTTTTTTATTGTTTTATTAACATAATTTGACATTATGAAGTTTGACATTACAGAAATGTGAACTCATTGCCTTAGTGAAGTTTAAGGTATTGTTGGATAAAATCAAAACTAGTAAACATTTTAGTTGGTTGTGGCTAGCAAGTGCTTTGGACCCAGGTAGTGTTGGAAGCTGTGGAGCCTAATTTTGCACCAGCATATGAGTGCTTGTTCAACAGGTTTCCAGATGAGGCAAAGCTCAAGGGAATGGTCTCATTGAGCAAGGACCAGTGGACTTTGGAACAGCACAGAATACTACAGGGACTGTGATACCTGCACTTGATTTTCTCTCTCATAATACTGATGATTCTCTTGGCAGTTTTTAGTGTTACTTTGTCAGTCACATGGGACAAACATGATCATTCCTAATAACCCCATTTATTCCCAAATATATTCCCCTAAAATTCTTTGGAAGCTGATGCTTCTCAGATTCCTTGTCTAAAGATGCTAGCTGTCACTTCGAACTCTGAGTGTCCCGATTCAGTGCTAACAGGATCAGAGGCAATTCACCCCTATTTCTGTAAACATGATTTGTTAAGTTTTGGATGAGATTGTTATTCTTGAAAACACGTGCCTATGTTGATCACCTTTTACTTTTGTAAAGACAGAATGTACCTGGCTCAATATTTGACCAACCTTACAAAATGATGTGTTACTTTTGGTTTAAAACCTGTTTTGATGTAAATGTCTGGAAAAAAACATATTTGACATATTGTCAGAGGTTAACATTGGAGAGTGGGAAAACATGCTTGTTTAATATTAATATTAAGTATTAATAATGATAACTTGAGCTATTTGGGGTCGGCCACTTGTGTGAAACTCATCCGGTGTCTGTCTGTCAATGTTTTATTTCTTAGCACTGATGATGTCCCTTCTATGTCTTAGGACCGGAACTTGTGTTGTAGTGGGACCACAACAAGGTAGCTCCAAAGTACATAAGTCTCCAAATTGAGGAAGCTAGCAAGATTCTTACAGGATTGGATCTGGTGAGGACCTGGGACCCAGTTCACAGATGGTGCCACCTCACATGGGAAGGCAGTTTATTTGTCGTCCCCCATCCCTTTCCCTATCCCTCCCTTCCTTTCTCCTCCTCCTCTTCCGGCCACAGGCTCATGTGGAGATTGGAGAAGGAATTGTAGGAGCCATTTCTCGCCTGCTACCATATGTGTCTGAGTATCCAACTAAGATCTCCAGATGTGACAAGTGCCCTTACACACCAAGCATCTCCGCCCCTAAACACTTTCCTTAAGCTTATCTTTCACTCCCAAATACCTCAAGGACACCTCTTCCTAACTGATACCCATGTTTTCAAAGATGTAGTATGGGTGAATCCTAACATATTCTGTCTGTCCCCTGTGCCTGGCCATCTGCTTTCTTTTACAGCAGGTTTTTAGGACAGTGAACAGTGTGCTAACAGTCAGACCACAGTTCTGGGGTTTTATTGATTTCTGGGGGATACACTTCCAGTCTCTGGTTTGCCCTCTTGAATTTTAATCTGCAGTTTAATCAGTGTTTTGAAATTGCTTTCCTAACAGCGCACAACTTTTCCCATTTCCTTGCAAAGTACAGCTTTCTCTGTATCTTGACCTGCAGTTGGGACCACAATTCTAAATTATGCCAGTATGACAGGCACAGTGTACATTCAATTTGCATTTTTCTGGTTGATGGTGATATGAAGATGTGAGCATATGTCTGTGGTTCTTTTGGATTCCCTGTTCTGTGGGTTGGATGAAATATCTAATTTACTTTGTCAGTTAGCATATTTAAAAATTATTTTATTTTTAATATATTTTAAAGGTTTATTTTATTAACACATGTGAATGGCTGAATGCCCCAAGTGTGAGGAGCCCTGTCATGTCACATGATGTGAGCCAATCAATGTGGGTGTTAGAAACTGAACTTGGGTCCTCTGCAATAGCAGCATGTGTTCTGAGCTGCTGAGCAATTTCTCCAGCTGACAAACTATTTTTTTAAAGCTGGGTATGGTGATATGTGCTTGTAATCCTTGCACTGGGTGGGAGTGTGTGCAGAGACAAGTGGATGCTTGAGGCTTATTGATTGGCTAATCCAGATTCATCCATGAGTTTTCTGGTCCTAGTGAGAGACCTTGTCTCAAAAATCAAGATGAAAAGTTCCTGAGGAGCAACACCTAGGGTTAGTATTAGTCTGGACACACACACACACACATACACATACACACACTTGAGAGTACCTTTATAGACATGAATATGTGCTGTCTTAGTATCCTATTGTTGTGAAGAGACACCATGACCACAGCAATTCTTATAAAGGAAAACACTTAATTGGGGCTGGGGGCTGGTTTACAGTTTCAGAGGCTTAGTCCATTGTTGGCCGGCATGGTGGGAAGCATGATAACACACAGGCAGACATGATGCTAGAGAAGGAGCTGAGAGTTCTATATTTGGATTGGCAGGCAGCAGAAAGAAAGAGAGGGAGAGCATTCTGGAAACCTCAAAGCCCACCTCCAGTGACACACTTCTTCCAACAAGGTCACACCTCTTGATCCCTGCCAAATGATGACATTCCCTAATGATCAAGAATTCAAATATTCTGTGGGGGACATTCTAATTCAATCCACCTCATGTGCACAGAGGAGTGATTGTACTTTGCCTTAAAAAAATACATCTATGTAATAAAAATAAAGTAGTCTAGTAGCATTTACTATGGCACGCAAACCCATATGAGTTCATGTAAACAGAAAATGGTGTTCAGAATTACTGTGTCTGCCTGAGACTGGGTACAAAGCTGAGACTGACAGCTTGACCAGGGTTGACAGCTTGTGTTTTTATCCCTCACTTCCCCATCACTGCCTGATTTGCTAAGAACTGTTCTTAAAGTTTAATTTTTTCGTTTGTTTATTGTTGTTTAGTTTTATTGAGACAAGGCTTTTCTATGTTGTCCAGTCTGTCCTCAAATGCCATTTTTCTGCCTAAACTTATAGTTTGGGGATTACAGGTGTTACATTATCATGCCCAACAAGAAGACTAATTTTTCTTTTAAAAATTTTATTGGCATTTATTATGAATACATGGGCTTCATTAAGACATCTTCATTTATATGCATCACATACTTCATCATATTCACCCCCTTGCCCTCTCTTGACCCTTCCTGCTTCTGTGGATCCTTTTCCCAACTACCACCTTTCTGTGTGTGTGACTCAGTGAGTTGTTTACAGGAATATGGATGGAAATATGTTTACAGGAGCGTAGACACCTTCCCAGGTGCTATTCCACGGAGGAAACTGTCTGCCCCATCAATCATCTTCTTATAAATCTTTATGAAGAGGCCTCATGTACTTCTCCTCCTATAAGACTAGCCTGTAATAACTTTAAATTTTATTTTTGTTTTAGTTCAATAACTTGATGCTTTAATTTTTATATGTATGTATATATGTATATATGTATGTATGTGTATGTCTCTGGATGCATGGGCACATGTATGTGAGTACCTTTGAGGCCAGAAGAGGGCATCAGCTCCCCCTGGACCTGGATTACATGTGGTTATGAACAGCTGATGTGTGTGCTGGGAACTGGATTCAAATCCTTTGAAGGAGCAGCAAAGGCTCTTAAAGTGCTGATCCTTCCTTCCAGCCCCTCAAAATTTATAAGTCTTCTTCCCAACTCCATTTCTCCCCTGCGTACAAGGTAAACAGGCCTTGAACACACAGACAAGCACAGGTGAAGCTAGGGTAGCTGAACAGGCAACTCGTCTCTTCAATGGAATGAGGTAAGCAGCTGCTCTTCCTGGAGCCCTAGGAATGATGTCCCAATGTCCCCTGAGGCAGGCTCTGCTTGACAATTCACTTATCTCAGACACTTTCCACCTAACTCTTGAGCATTGCTTTTAGGCCATCAAACACTCTTCTGAGTGATGTACTTGTGTGTTTTTTTCTTTCTTCCATTTTCTTTGTTTTTTAAATTGATAAAATAAAGTCTTTCTTGCTCTCCCTCTCTTCCCCCTTCCAAACCCTTCCAGTCAGCCTTCAGCCTCCTTCCTCCCCATCCCCCCATCCCTTCCCCAAAAAGGGCAAGAAGTCCCAAGGTGGATCAGTTCAGCATCCACTCCAGGCAAGTCTGATTTCTTCATCCTAATATCAAGACTGGGTTAGGTATTCCTGTAAGGATTTCTAAAGTTTGCATTCACCTGGAATGCAACAGTGTCAGTCATCCCCCTGGGTGTGGCGATGCAAACATGGGCCTACCCACCCTTTTTAAAGAAAGGGCTCACATGAGTGCTAGCCCCTTTCCCCTTCCCCCTCTCCTCTCTCTCTGCGCCCTTCTGCCCCTATCTCTGCTCCCCGCTTTAATAAACTCTAGTGTGGTACTCCTGGTGTTGAGATTCCATTCACGCGCCATGTGCAAAAAACTAACATTGGTGCCATGCTTGGCTGGGGGGGTGGGGCTCATGCCCAGATCCACGGAGGCCATCCAGGTCATGTTCTAAGTGTTATAGACACCACTGGCCAGGCAGCTGTGGCCCTGCATCAAAGGGTGGGATGAGGTGCATAATGTCCTGGGACTGGCCGAGGATGAATGATAGTGCCCAGGCCCTCTCGGTCCGGCAAACATTACCACGCAGAGAGAGCCTCGGGTAGATATTGAAGTTTCTGGCTGGAACATTTCTTTCCTGGTGAACACTGGAGCTGTGCTCTCAGTTCTGCAGGAGTATTGAGATCTCTTTCTTTCTTTCAGGCCTTACAATTGTCGGGGTAGGAGGCAAATCCATGCTACCTTATCAGACACCGCCGCTTAATCACATTTTTAGAAAAATTCCTATTACTCTGTCATTTTTAGTTATGCCAAGTTGTCCAACAGCTTTGATGAGAAGAAATTTCTTAGCAAAAGTGGGAGCTTTCATTTCATTTAGTGATCACATTTGCCTAAACCCAGCTCCAAGCTTCCTTTGCAGCCAGCCAGAGCAGAAGCCAAGGTGGTAAACAAAGGGCCCCAGGCAGTCTGCTTGAAATCCAAGGTAAACAAAAGGTCTTTCAGCTCTGCAGTTAAAACAGCCACTCCCTGAAGATGCATTGCAGGTAAAACAAAAACCATTCCCCACCTGCCTGCAGGAGTCCAGGTAGGCAAAATACAAGACACTTTAATTCTTTCTTTTTACCAGACCTAGCAAAGATCTGCAGATGTTAGCATGCAGGCAGCAGACAATAGAATCCCTTAGCAGAAGAAAGGAACCATTCACATAATGCAGCTAAATCAAGGTTTACTCCCAAGTTTCTTTATTCCCTCCTTTCTCTTAGCCTGTCACCCCCAAAGCTCTATCACTGCAGACAATAGAATCCCTTAGCAAAAGAAAAGAACCATTCACACACCCAGCTAACTCAAGGTTTACTTCCAAACTCCTTTCCCCTTAGTAACTTCCAAAGCTCTATCACTAACCCATATCTTTTTCTGAGCTCCAGGTGAAAGACCCTAAGTTCTAAGGTCTGACCCAGGCATCCAGTTCAAGTATTCAGCAGAGCACCCTCATGAGAGCAAGGAACTAAAAGTCTAAAAAGTCTGTTCCAGGAAACAGAGTGACTCAGCCCAAATGGCCGTAATCAACTCAGATGACCACCATTAGGACATAATGGTCAAAACTGTGATTAAATACCAGAAGTTCCAAGCAGAATAGCGGTGACCAACACCTGGTTGTAAAAGAAAGAGACCCCCACCTAGCTAGCCTTAGGGCACCCCCATGACTAGTGTGATCAATCTTGTGATTTTAGACTATTGTAATCAACCTTGTGATTGTAGTATGACTTTCAAGTGACCAATCATGTATTTGCCTCCGTTTCTATGATGATTTTGTGGCTTTGGCCTATAAATGGGATGTGGGATTGTTAATCAGGGCTGCTGTCTTGCTCCCGAGACAGAGAGATAGCCCATCTGCGCAGACGAATTTCAATAAACCCTCTTGTGATTTGCATCAACTGGACTGGAGTCTGGGTTCTTGGGGCTCCCCTTCCCAAGAGGATAGTACCCTGAGTCTGGGGTCTATCACAGGAAACAGACTTCACAGCCCTATGATCCAAATCCTTCATTCTGCCAGTAAGATGAGGTAAAGACCTCTCCGTCCTTGTGTCAGCAGGAAGTAACCAAGACCACCACGACGACCCATTCCCAACTATAAATCCAGTTTATATATATATATATCAAAAGGGTGGAATGTAAGGATTTCTAAAGCTTACATTCACCTGGAATGCAACAGTGTCAATCATCCCCCTGGGTGTGGCGATGCAAACATGGGTCTACCCATCCTTTTTAAAGAAAGGGCTCACATGAGTGCTAGCCCCTTTTACCCTTCCCCCTCTCCTCTCTCTCTCTGCTCCCTTCTGCCCCTATCTCTGCTCCCCACTTTAATAAACTCTAGTGTGGTACTCCTGGTGTTGAGATTCCATTCACGTGCCATATGCAAAAAACTAACAATTCCTCTGGAGGGAATGGGCTCCAAAGTGCTAGTCTGTGCACAGAAACACAGTCTGATCCCTTCCCTTCAGGCTCCACATACTACCCATGTTAGTGGACAGTTGCCTGTCCTTGGAGGGCCTAGTTTCCTTTCTTGATCGTTCCCAGGTGGCTGTTCTTGATTCAGTGAGCTCCCCAGAGCTCCAGCCAGCAATTATTGTGAGAATTTTCCTCATAATCCCTATCCTCTTACTCATATAGAGTCTCCTCCCAATTCTAGCTGGACCAGGAACTCAGCCCAGTGCTCAGCCATGCATCCCTGCCTCTACCTCTATTCATTGTTGGATGTAAGTTCTGTGATGGCACTTAGGGTGACTATTCATTTGATGATAGAGGAAGTCAAGTCTAGGCAGCACCTTCACTATGGGTTGAACAACTAGCCAGGGACATCTTGTAAGTTCTTGGAGGTTTCCTTAGAATCCAGACTTTTTCTAACCCCACAGTAACTTCCTCTATTAAGATCTACATCTCTTTTTTTTTTCTTTCCCTCATTGTTTCTCTCACTCAATCATCTCCTTCTCTCATGATTTGTTCCCAACCCTTCTTGTTGCAACCCCTTATGCTCCCAATTAGCTAAGGAGATTTTCTCTTCCTAGGGGACTACCTGGATGTTTCTCTTAAGTTTCTTCAGATCTCAAGATGTTCAGTGGTTGTGGTTTGCAGCTTGGGTGTTCTTTGCTTTTTGTTTAAAGTCCACTAATGAGTGAGTACCTCCTGTGCTTATCTGTCTGGGTTTATGATACCTCACTCAGGAGGATATTCTCCAAATCCATCCATTTGCCTGCAAATTTTAGGATATCATTTTTTTCTTACTGCTGAGTAGTACTCCATTGTGTAGATGTACCACAGTTTGTTAATCCATTCTTTAGTTGAGGGTCATCTAGGTTGTTTTCAGGTTCTTGCTATTATGAATAATGCTGCTATGAACATAGTTGAGCTAATGCCTTTGGGGTATGAATGTGCTTCTTTAGGGTATATGCCCAATCAGTAGTATTGCTGGATTCTTGGGGAGACTGATTTCCATTTTTCTGAGAAACTGACATACTGCATTCCAGAGTGGCTGAACAAGTTTATACTTCCACCAACAATGGAGGAGTGTTCCCCTGGCTCCGCAACCTCTCCAGCATAGGCTGTCCTCTGTATCTTTTATCTTAGCCAATCTGACAGGTTTAAGGTGGTATCTCAAAGTTGTTTTAATTTGCATTTCTCTGATGGCTAAAGAAGTTGAGCACTTTTTCAAGTGGCTTTTAGCCATTCATAATTCTTCTGCTGAGAATTCCCTTTTTAGTTCTGAACCCCATTTTTTGATTGGGTTATTCAAGATTTTGGACTCTAGTTTCTTGAGTTCTTTATGTATTTTAGAGATCAATCCTCTATCACTTGTAGAGTTGGTAAAAATCTTTTCCCATTCTGTAGGCTGTTGTTTTGTCCTATTGACAGTGTCTTTGGCTTTACAGAAGCTTCTCAGTTTCAGGAGGTCCCACTTATTGATTGTTGATCTTAGTGTCTGTGACACTGGTGTTATATTTAGGAAGTGGTTGCCTGTGCCAATGTGTTGGAGGGTATTTTCCACTTTCTTTTCTGTCAAGTTCAGAGTGTCTGGGTTTATGCTGAAGTCTTTGATCCACTTGGATTTGAGTTTTGCGCAGGGTGACAGGCTTGGATCTATTTGCATTTTTGTACACACTACCAACCAGCTATGTCAATACCATTTGTTAAAGATACTATCTTTTTTCCATTGAATATTTTGGGCCTCTTTGTCGAAGATCAGGTGTTCATAGGTTTTTGGGTTAATGCCTGAATCCTCAATTTGATTCCATTGATCCACAAGTCTGTTTTTATGTCAGTACCAGGCTGTTTTTATTACTGTAGCTCTATAGTATAATTTGAAGTCAGAGATGGTGATGCCTCCTGAGGTTCTTTTGTTGAGCAAAATTGTTTTGGCAATCCTGGCTGTCCTGTTATTCCAAATGAAGTTGAGTATTGTTCTTTCAAGGTCCAAAAAATATTGTGTTGGGATTTTGATGGGCAGTGCATTGAATCTGTAGATTGCTTTTGGAAGAATTGCCATTTTTACTATGTTGATCCTACCTATCCAGGAACATGGGAGAGCTTTCCATTTTCTGATATCCTCTTCAATTTCTTTCTTCAGTGACTTAAAGTTTTTGTCAAACTGATCTGTTATTTCTTTGGTTATAGTTACTCCAAGATATTTAATACTATTTGCAGCTATTATAAATGGTGATGTTTCCCTTATTTCTTTTTCAGCCCTTTCATCTTTAGTGTATAGGAGGGCTACTGATTTCTTTGAGTTAATCTTGTATCCTGTTACATTGCTGAAGGTGTTTATCAGTCGCAGAAGTTCCCTGGTAGAATTTTGTGGGTCACTTATGTATACAATCATATCATCTGCCAATAGAGATAGTTTCACTTCTTCTTTTCCAATTTGTATCCCCTTAATCTCCATTAGTTCTCTCATTGCTTTAGCTGAAACTTCAAGAACTATATTGAATAGATAATGGGAGAGAGGAAGGATGTCCCACTTACTGATTGTTGTTCTTGGTGTCTGTGCTACTGGTGTTCTATTTAGGAAGTGGTCACCTGTGCCAATACATTGGAGAGTATTTCCCACTTTCTTTTCTTTCAAGCTCAGAGTAGCTGGTTTTATGTTGAGGTTTTTGATCCACATGGATTTGAGTTTTGTGCAGGGTGGTAGGTTTGGATCTATCTGTATTTTTCTATGTACTATCATCTAGTTATGCCAACATTTGCTGAAAATACTATCTTTTTTCCATTGAATATTTTTTGCCTCTTTGTCAATGATCGGCTGTTTATAGGTGTGTGGGTTAATGTCGGGTTCTTCAGTTTGATTCCATTGATCCACAAGTCTGTTTTTATGCCAGTACCAGGCTGCTTTTAATAGTGTAGCTCTATAGTATAACTTGAAGTTGGGGATGGTGATGCCTCCTGAGGTTTTCTTGTTGAGCAAAATTATTTTGGCAGTCCTGGCTTTTCTGTTATTCCAAATGAAGTTGAGTATTGTTCTTTCAAGCTCTGTGAAAAATTGTGTTGGGATTTTGATGGGAATTGCATTGAATATGTAGATTTCTTTTGATAAGATTGCCATTTTTACTATGTTGATCCTTCCTATCTAGGAGCATGGGAGATCTTTTCATTTTCTGATATCCTCTTCAATTTCTTTCTTCAGTGACTTAAAGTTTTTGTCAAATCAATCTGTTGCTTCTTTGATTATAGTTACTTCAAGGTACTTAATGCTATTTTCAGCTATTATAAAAGGTAATGTTTCACTTATTTCTTTTTTAATCCTTTTATCTTTAGTGTATAGAAAGGCTACTGATTTCTTTGAGTTTTTCTTGTATCCTGCTACATTGCTGAAGGTGTTTACCAGCTGTAGAAGTTCCCTGATAGAATTTTGTGGGTCACTTATGTATAGAATCATGTCATCTGCAAATAGAGATAGTTTCACTTCTTTTTTTCCAATTTGTATCCCCTTAATCTCTTTTCCTTCCCTTATTGCTTTAGCTAAAACTTCAAGAACTATGTTGAATAGATGAGGGGAGAGAGGACATCCTTGTCTAGTTCCTGATTTTAATGGAATTGTTTTGAGTTTCTCTACATAAAGTTTGATGGTCCCCGTTGGCTTGTTGCCAATTGCTGTTATCTTATTTAGGTATTTTCCCTGTATTCCTGATCTCTTCAGGACTTTTATCATAATGGAGTGTTGGACTTTGTCAAAGGCTTTTTCAGCATCTAGGGAGATGATCATGTGGTATTTTTTCCCTTCAGTTTGTTTATGTGATAGATGACATTTACTGTTTTTCATATGTTGAAACATCCTTGCATCTCTGGGGATGAAGCGTAATTGATTGTGGTGGATGACTTTTTTTTTTTTTTTTAATATGTTGTTGGATTTGGTTTGCCAGAATTTTATTGAGCACTTTTGCATCAATCTTTATGAGGGAGATTGGTCTGTAATTCTCTTTCTTCATTGCATCTTTCAGTGGCTTAGGTATCTGGGATTGTGGTCCCATAAAAAGAGTTTGGCTGTGTTCCTTCAATTTCTAATGTATGGAACAGTGTGTTGAGTATTGGTATTAATTTTTTTTTTTGAATATCTGTAGAATTCTTCAGTGAAACCATCTAGGGGCCTGGGCTTTTTTTATCTGAGAGACTTTTAATAACCGCTTCAGTTTCCTTTGGGGTTATAAGTCTCTTTAGGTCATTTAT
>PVIH01008590.1:64629-89684 GCA_004025045.1 Sigmodon hispidus
TTTTTTTTTTTTTTTTTTTTTTTTTTTTTTTTTTTTTTTTTTTTTTTTTTTTTTTTTTTTTTTTTTTTTTTTTTTTTTTTTTTTTTTTTTTTTTTTTTTTTTTTTTTTTTTTTTTTTTTTTTTTTTTTTTTTTTTTTTTTTTAGGATTTCTATTTTAGTAGAGTATAGATTTTCAAAGTATGACCTGATAATTCTCTGAATTTCCTGGGTGTCTCTTGTTTTGTCTCTCTTTTCATTACTGATTCTGTTAATTTAGATACCCTCTCTTGGCCTTTCCCTTAGTTTGGATAAGGATTTATCTATCTCGTTGACTTTCTCAAACAATCAACTCTTGATTTATTGATTCTTTGTATTGTTCTCTTTGTTTCTATTGTATTGATTTCAGCTTTAAGTTTGATTATTTACTGCTGTCTACTCCTTCTAGATGAGTTTGCTTCTAATTGTTCTAAAGCCTTTAGCTGTGCTGTTATGTCTCTTATGTGAGACTTCACTTGGTTTTTCATATAGGCATCTAGTGCTATGAATTTTTCTCTTAACACTTCTTTCATTGTGTCCCATAAGTTTGGGTATATTGTAGATTCATTTTCATTAAATTCTAGGAAGTCTTTGATTTCTTTCTTAACTTCTTCCTTGACCCAGAGGTGGTTCAATGTAGAGATGTTCAGTTCCCATGAGTTTGTAGGCTTTCTGTGATTTTTGTTGTTGTTGAATTCTAACTTTAGGCCATGGTGGTCTGATATGATACAAGGAGTTATTCCCATTTTTTTTGTATCTGTTGATATTTGCTTTATGACCAAGTATGTGGTCAATTTTAGAGAAAGTTTCATGGGGTGCTGAGAAATATGTATATTCCTTTGTGTTTGGGTGAAAGCTTCTGTAAATATATTTTATGTCCATTTGGATTATAACATCTGTTAGACACCTTATTTTTTTGTTGATTCTTTGTCTGGTTGACCTATCTAAGGGAGAAAATGGGGGTACTGAAGTCTCCCACTATTAGAGTTTGTTGTTTTGATGTGGGGTTTAAGCTTTAGTAGTGTTTCTTTTACATATGTAGGTGCCTTTAAATTGGGGGCATAAATATTCAGGATTGAGATATCATCTTGGTGGATTCCTGACATGAATAAGTAATGTCCATTCTGGTCTTTTTGATTGAGTTCAGTTTAAAGTCTAGTTTGTTACATATTAGAATGGCTTGTTCCTTGGGTCCATTTGATTGGAAAATCTTTTCCCAACCCTTTACTTTGAGCCTGTGTCTGTCTTTGACATTGAGGTGTGTTTCTTGTATACAGCAGAAGGATAGCTTCTGTTTTTGTATCCATGGTGTTAGGGTGTGTCTTTTTATAGGTGAATTAAGTCCATTGATATTGTGGGATATTAATGACCACTGATTGCTATTTCCTCTTATTTTTGGTGGTAGCTTATATGTATTTCCTTTCTCTGGGCTTTTCTTCTGTGAGATTATTGATTGTTTGTGGTTTCATGGGTGTATCTGTATTCCTTATGTTGGATTTTACCTCTAGTGCTTTCTGTAGGGCCAATTTTGTGAATAGGTATTGTTTAAATTAGACCTTTGTCATGAACTATCTTGTTTAATCCATTTGTGGTGACTGATAGTTAGACTGGATATAGTAGTCTAGGTTGGCAGCCATGTTCTTTTACTGTCTGTATAACTTCTGACCAAGCCCTTCTTGCTTTCATTGTTTCCATTGAATAGTCTGGTGTTATTCTAATGGGTATGTCTTTATAGGTAAATTGACCCTTTTCCTTTGAAGCTCTTAATATTTTTTCTTTGTTCTGTATGTTTTGTGGCTTGATTATTATGTGATGAGCAGACCCTTTTTGGGGGTCTAACCTATTTGGTGTTCTGTAAGTTTCTTGTATCTTTATAGGCATTTCCTTCTCTAGGTTGGGAAAGTTTTCTTCTATAATTTCATTGTATGTATTATCTGTGCTGGTATTCTTCTCCTTCTTTTAGTCCAATTATTCTCAAGTTTGGTCTTTTCATGGTATCCCAAATTTCCTGTATGCTTTGTGTTATGGCTGTTTTAGTTTTAGTGTTTTCTTTGACTGATGTATCTATTTCCACTATTGTATCTTCCACTCCAGAGATTCTCTCTTCCATCTCTTGGATTCTGTTGGTTATGCTTATATCTCTAGTTTCAGTTTGTTTCTTCAGATTTTCTATTTCCACCTTTGTCTCATTTTTTTATGCCTTCTATATTGCTTTTATTTCAATTTCTAGTTTGTGGAATGTTTCCTTCATTTATTGGTTTTCTTTAAAGGATTTGTTGACCTCTTCCAATTTTTTGTTTGTATTTTCTTTTATTTTTTAAGGGAAATTTTTATATCCTGTTTTAAGGCTTCTATAATCTTCATAAAGTAATCTTTAAGGTTGTTTCCTCTTCATTGCTCTGTTCTGGTCTTGGTGTTGTAGAACCACCAACTTCTGGTGGTACCTTGTTGTTCTTTATAATGTTATATGTATTTTTGCACTGGCATTTACCCATTAAGTCCTCAGTTCACTCTTAGTCAGCTCTTAGTTGATTCTTAGCCAGTTGTGGGTCCAGGAGTTGTGTATTTTCACTTTGCTTTGGACACGGGCTCTGCAGGATCTCTAAATGGATGTCCATGTGTGATGATGCAGCTTGCTTTGGATGTGCGGTTCAGCCATAGGATGTCCCTCCTGCTGTGTGTTTTTGGGAATTGCTGGGGGCAGGTGTTCTCCAGCTTTGTTTGGTTTAGAGCAGTGTTGGGTGTGAGGGCAGAGTTGGGGCTGTGTCTCCTGCTTCTGAGAGGAGGTCTCTAGTTTGTTTAGAAGTTGGGGTGTGCTCATTTCTTACTCTTCTCTGGATACAGGCCCTGCAGGATCTGTAGATATCTATCTTCTTTCTTCTATTTTCTAAAACTATTTTCCCATATCTATTATTCACTGATTTAAGTTACCTGAGCAGCTAGAACTAGCAAGATGACATGGTGATGCAGACTCTACAGCAGGGTCAGCAAGCTCTGAGGCCTTGCTGCCGTAGTTCCAGTGCCATTGCATGGCCCCTGTCACTTGTGTTTAACAACAGCTTAAGTGACTTCTGTGTTATGTTAGGACCAGGCCAATCCTGACACTCACAGGCCTTATGTTTATGTTAGTCTAGCTCCCTAGATCCTATATCTTGGGCACTATTTCTGAGTCAACAGTACCCATTTTTGTGAAAAAAAAAAAACCAAAAAAACAAAAAACCAGATGTACTTTGTAAGGAATCTAAATGTAAACATGTCTTAAATTGTTGTTCACTTGGGACCAAGTTAATCATTATCCGAATATTTTCCCCCAAAACTGTGTTGTGCTTAAATATGGCTAAAATTATCTGATCTAGGTCAGATTCTAGACGACATGGTCTAGCTCTAATTACAATAAAATCAGGCCTAGCAGAGTGTCATTCTTACTTACTTACTGTTGGGTTTTTTCCTGACAGCTATCTTTAAGGCCTGCCAGGGAATCACCACATTCCTGTTCTTTCCTTTTAGCAGCTGAACACAGTCATCTGGATTCTGCCCACTGCAGGAGAGCTCTGGATCATCTATGAAAGACTGTTCAATGCTCCATGTTTATTCTTGGGCAAAAAATTCTGTTCCTGGTTGTCCAAGGGCAGTGTGTGAAGCCAACTTCAGCAGCTCCTTTGGATTATCCAGCATCCAGTGTGGGAGGGGATGTTCTCACTTATTTCACTTCACACTCTATCCTTACTTATCAAGCTCATCAGGCAGAATAATAGCCCTGAAGGAGTCTAGCTTCTAAGTCCTAGAACTATTAAATGTGCTACAAGTCTGAGGGAAGCAACTGAGCAGGGCAATTAAAGATCTTGAATGAGAGACTATTCTAGATGATCTGGGTAGCAAGATCTGGATCAGGAAGGAGACATGCTACAGCAGAGGAGTAAGGAAGGGGTTGAGTAGTGTGAGGAGGTGCTAGTTGCTGGCAAAGTTGAGCATCCATTTTGTCCTCTGCCTCAGAAACGCCTGCAGCCACTGCTCTGTAAGACCCATCTCTGATGTCAGAGTCTGAGAACTAAGAGATCAGAAGCCAGTGATGTTTGAAGCACTAAATGAGTGACAACTGTTTCATTAGGGAAAGGAGATGAATATGAGTCATATCGCTATTGTGATGGAGTAATGTAAGCAACCCTGTTAAAACACAGGGCCCGCACTTTCAGGTCAGTCCCCAAGACTTGAATCAGGCCACACCTCCCTTCAGCTCTCTCTGGAACAAAAAAGGTCACAAAGAAATCTGTGCTATGAATTGACAGCCCTCCATTGATGGTCCTACACTCCTTCAAGCTCTGTGTCACAAACACTGTGCTGAACTAAATCTGAAGGGTCACTAGGCTCCTCACACATGTATGTGGCTCTAGCAGGTCTTACCCTTCTCCTCCATTTTTTCTGCCTTGCTAAACTCCTTTAGATTACATTCCTTAAGCTGGCCACCAAGGTCCATTCCTTTGGTTGCCAATCCTGCTTCCTGAGGCTGACTACTAAAGTCCAGCAATTGGAAGCCCCCAAAGGGTTCACTAATTAACATGACCATTTAAAGTTAAACTCCTCATCCTAACATGGGGGTCCCC
Source organism: Sigmodon hispidus (assembly GCA_004025045.1). Classification (NCBI taxonomy): domain Eukaryota; kingdom Metazoa; phylum Chordata; class Mammalia; order Rodentia; family Cricetidae; genus Sigmodon; species Sigmodon hispidus. Next base: position 69,246 of record PVIH01008590.1, read on the forward strand.
CTTTATAAACTGCCATTTGCCTATGTGCCAACTCTGTCTCCTGTTTATCCAGAGGTGCTCCTTTATCCTCTCCTAAAACCAGGACAAACATCCTGTCCCCTTCTCTCTCATCCCCTTCTCCCTTATTCCCTGTATCCTTTATCACCTTTGTTTTGAGGGTTGCTCTGGAGACTCTTCAGGGATTTTTCCTCTGGGACCTGTTCTGAGGGCTGCTCACTGAAGAAACTCCTCTGGAGTGTCTCTGCTGTCACGTCACGGCAGCCATCTCTTTATCTCTCTATTTATCTCCTATTCTCACCCTTAAGGAAGCTCCTCTCCAGGTTTCAAAGGGACTCCGTCCTTCCCTTTAAGGCATCTCCTGTAGTTCCCTCTCATGTATCTTCTACTCTGCCCAATGCTCTCTCAGATCAACCTCAAGGCCCAATTGTGAGCATCAGGCCTAGCCATTCTACTAAGCCTCACCCTTGAAGGGAATTATGTGTCAGCATCTTATCTGAACCAACCATGGTTTTATTGTTTTTCTACTACATTCCATCTCACACTGCTTGCTAAACTTTTGGATGGCTGTACACATTTCCATTAGCCAGGGCTATATTTCTGTTCTTGCTTTGCCTTGAGTTTCCTTCTCTGTTCTGAGTTGTGTTTGCTTCCACAACGGTAAAGCACCCTGACAACAGCAAGGTAGGAGAGAAGATGTTTGGCTCCCAGTTCTAGTTTACAGCCTGTCAACTGAATCAGGTCTCTCATCCACAGGGCCAGAGATCAATGAGTTACTGAATGCATGCCTGCATCCTATCTCCTCTCCACATGTACACAATCCAGGAGCCCAAGCCCAGGAAAGGGTGCTAGCCATAAAGGGTGAGTCCTTCCACATCAATTAATGTAATTAAAATAATCTCTCCTCCTAGGCATTCTCAGAGGCCCTTATCCCAGGTGATTCTAGGTTGGGTTAAGTTTAGGAAGTCTGAATAAGGCCTATCAGTTTTTGCATGCTTCTGAGTCAGCAGGGCTGATAAAGACACTTGGTTACAGAATGCTTCAAGAAGTCTCATTGGTCTAAACTGTCAAATGTGGCCCATTAGCAGTCATTCTTCTGGATCTCCCTCAGCGGCCCTGAAGCCTTACCCCAGCTAGTCTTGGGCATTTTTAAGACAGATGGCAGAATTTAGTGCAGCCTCAGCAAATTGTGCAGAAGTGATTTTTTCCCCCGCCACACAAAAGATAATCCAAGTGAAACAGCAACCTTGGCCTCATAAGCGTCGGTCTTCAGTCCACAGACCCAGTCATGCATTCCATCTGGGGCAGATTCCCGCCAAGTGCTGTCTTGCTCTGGTTCTCAGATGTGGCCCTGCAACCTTACAGCAAGAACAAACATCGGTTTCCTCCAGGAATCTTTGGGAAAGCAATGAAAGGCTGAGCAGGCTGTGTGGGAACTGGCACTCCAGAGCTATGATGGCAGGTCATGGCCCGTGACAGCTGCAAGCAGTGACCTGGTTTTCTTGGAAAGGCTCATTGCTTGATTACTGATCTCAGCTCTCACATCCCAAGTTCTGAGGCTTTTCTAGGTTTCACGGAAATGTATTGTCTCAGTTTCTTTTCCATTTGCTGCAATGAAATGCCCCTGACAAAAACAAAAGCATAGGGGCATTAGGGACATGGGTGCACACACACACACACACACACACACACACACACACACACACACGCACATGTACATAAAGAAAGAAAAGTGAATAGTATTGTTAAGAAAAAACTTTTTTATTTAAATTAAATTTTTTATAAAATATATTTTAATCATAATCTTTTCCCTTTCCCAACAATATCTCCCAGATCTTCTCTGCCTCCCTCCTCACTCATCTTTGTGTTTTCTTTCTCTTAAGGGAAACAAGTCAATAAATAAATAAATAAACAAACAAATAAATAGATAATAGACAGGCAGAAACACAAACAAACATACTCCTCTCTCATACACACACACACACACACACACACACACACACACACACAGAGAGAGAGAGAGAGAGAGAGAGAGAGAGAGAGAGAGAGAGAGAGAGAGAGAGAGAGATTGTTTTGTGTTGGCTAATTACTTCTGAGTTTAGGCATGTCCTACAGTGTGGTTGATATACTCAATGTCATTCCATTGAAGAAAACTGGTTTTTAGTCTCCCAGCAGCTATGGATTGAGAATAGATTTTCAGTGAGGGTAGAGCTTTGTGCACACTTCCCCTTCTCTGTACTGAGATTTCTGTGTGGCTTGAACTTGTGTAGGTCTTGCGCATTCTGCCCCAGCCTCTGTGAATTCAGATGAACGTCTGCTTTGGTGTGTCCAGAAGATGCCGCTTCCTTAGAGTTGTTTACCTCCTTGGCTTTTAAATCTTTCTCCCTTTTTTCTCAAATATATGTCTGAGACTTTAGGGAAGGGGTTTGACAAAGACATCCCAGCCCATTAAAGTCTGGCTGCTGCAAAGTTTCTCACTCTCTGACCATTGTTCAGTTGTGGGTTGTTATGTTAATTATCATCTACTATAAGAAATTTTTCACATAGGGGTGGAATGATGAATGAATCTGTGGGTATAGCAATACGTCATCAGGGGTCATATTTTTGCTATGTTCATCTATCAAAAAAATAGCAGTAGGTTTCCCCTTGGGTCCATGACCTATCTGATCACAGAGTCTTGGCCTGATTAACACTTTCATATGGTTTCATCTCACAAAGGGCCTTGAACTCAATAATAAGGGGTTGGTCAGTCCTGTGGCATTTGTGCCACATGCCATTGCACCAATGGATAGATCTTGGAGATAGTTTGCCATTGTGGTTTGCAGTATTTATAGCTATGTGAGATTGATGGTTGCCTTTCCAGTAGGTGTAGAGTACTGTCTAGCACCATGAACATTAGTCAGTAACATTAGCAAAACTCCTAATTAACCACTTCCCTATTTTGTCTGTTTGCTGACTGTTGAATTTAGCAACAGGGCCTAGACATTTTCAGTTAGTGAATGTTATGGGACGTCTTTCTGTATGCTGTGAATAAAGAAACTGTGTTAACCTATGACAGGCATCTTAAAAGTAGGTGGGGAAATTATAGCACAGATAGGGGAAGGAGGTGGAGTCACAGGGAGACACCATCCAGCTGCCCAAGAATCAACATGTAAAAGTAACACAGGTGAGCCACGGGCCACATGGCAAGACATATTAATAGAAATGGGTTGAATTAAGATGTAAGAACTAGGTAGCAATATGCCTGAGCCATAAACAGAGCAGAATGTAGTTAATATAAGTGACTGAGTCATTTTGGGGGTCAAAGTGGCTGAAGGCCAGTCTGAACCTTGGGACTAGACTGGGCCTGAAACTTCTTATTACAAGTGAGAGTAACCAATAGCATTGGCAATAGCCTAGAGTGTTTGGCCAATGACTAAAAAAGATGTAACCTATTTCTGGTACTGGGAGTTTTATTTGGTGGCATATGATGTCTAGTTGGGATATTCTCTCCCCCATTGTAAAGTGACTCTATGTAGATTATTTTTGTACATATTTATAGTCTAGGAAACTTCTAGAGTAGCAGATTTTCATATAGCTTTTGAAATATAAAGGAAAACTCCCTATCAATCACATCCTCTAAAGATAAGCATAGTGATATTTCCCCATTATTTTTATAGACAATGAAGAAACAATTGTTTATTTAGCAAATAAAGTTTTGGTGTGCTTTAACTATTTTTTGAATAAAAAATTTGAAAAGCAATATTTGAATAAAAATATTTTAAAAATATTTAGTTTTTTGTTTGTTTGGTTATGTGTATGTCTATGTATGGGTATGTGCACTTGAATGCTGGTGTCCATGAGGCCAGAAGAGGGCATAAGATTCTGTGGAGCTGTAGTTAAAGGTGGTGGTAAGTCTCCCTATGTGGGTGTTAGAAACTGAATCTGGGTACTGTCCAATAGCAGCAAACTCTCTTAACTGCTCAACTGTCTCTCATGCTTTTTGCATTAATGTTGTTCATCCTGAGCCAGGGATTTCTTTTTTCAACAGGTACTGGGAGGACCCACATGCTTTGCATGTATACCCAGTATATTCAGATCACATTGGTGGTGGTGGGCTGGTAAGCCAGGGCCAGGAGAATGAATATATGCTTTGCAAATTTTAGCAACTCGAGAAAGTAACTGCTTTTGGATTTCAAGTTGGCATGTTTGTATATCATGTATGAGATGTAGTATCATGCTTTACTGCCTGGATTTCATCTTGGACTCACAAAAGTGATATTATGAAGGCAGATAAGAACCTCCACTCGCCAGACATCCTCCTACTTCATCCCTCCTTTTCTTGTGTGGAGAACCTATGGCTTTGATTTATGTAAGCAACTTACAACTTCTGTGAGATGCGTGTCCCAGATGCTGTTTTTCATTAAGACTTCATCCTGGCCACTGTAGAAATGAGACAAGGATCCAAAGACTCCAGGCCATAGTGCCCAAGAACAGTCAGTAGATATCCCATGTAGAGATGATGATCCCCTAGAGAACCCATAATGAAGCCAAGAAAGTTGTTTGCTGATCAGCCAAAATTCTTTGTTTACCTATATTTTTAGGAAAACACTCCAAAATTTTGTAAGATTTATAAGGGCACCTCTGAACTCTCCCTAATTATTAAGAACTATTGATCTTAATGAAGAGATTGAGTACATATTCTTTAGGCAGTCAGCCAGGAAAAATGATTTCTAATCATTGAAAGCTCTATAAGGATCAAAGAGTAGACATTTGATATTACGTTCTTTGGCAAGAATCTGAAATGAAAATATTCAAATTCATCAGATAATTATGATTCTTGTGCTGTATGTCTATGATTATAGTATTTATCCCCCGCCTTCCTTCTCTCCAGTCTTCTCTCCATCCCTGCCAATCTTCTCTCTCTCCTTCCCTCCCTCACTTTTCTCTCTTCTTTACTTCCTTCCTCTCCTCTGCAATGTCCTTATTTCTATATATCTCCCTTTCCTTTCCTTCTTAAATTTTCCCCATCCTTCTCCCTAGCTTCCTCCCTTCCCTCTCTCTCCCTCCCTAATTGTTATGACTTTCTATCATATATATATATATATGTATATATATATATACATTTACTCTCACTTTTTTGGAGAAAGTCGGTTGAGTTCACAAAGTATCCAACAGCTAACACATCTCTGAGTTGCTTTCTCTGTCACCCAAGTGAAATCAGAATGCCTTTTTACCTCATAGGAGCAAATGAGGCACATATTTTGATGAAAAGTACTTAGCACAATGCTAAATATGTAATTAATTAGCATTAAACATATGCACTTATTGTCATAATAATTATTCATTAAAATAATATAAGGTTTGGCAAGCCACAGGCGGAGGAGCCCTATTTACGTGGCCTGTCTTAGTTGTCATTGGACACCATAGCACATTAAGAGAAGAAATTGTTATTAAATAGGAGAGTGGGATATGAGGGGAGGAGACAAATAGGACCGGACAGAGAGAGGGAGACAAGGAATAAAGAGCGAGAAAGGGAAGAAGAGAGAGAGAGAAGAGAAGGGGCAGGCTACCTTGTCCAAAGGCAGTGCCGTTGAGAGCTGGCCTAGGCTCCACAGTTGCTGGGACATCACAATGGGCTCTAATCTGATTGGGTAGATAGATGCATTTCAGTAATTCCTCCCATCAACCACAAAACCCCTGTGTGGAGGAATCTTCACTGTGTCTGCACACGTGCATGTTGAGTTGTGAAGTCTACAAAAGTTATCTTCCTCCATCACTTATTCACTACCTTAATTTTTGAGACAGCATCTGTCCTGGAACTTACCAGTTCAGTTAAACAGCTGGTCAGCAAGCCCCACATTCCAGTCTCTGCTCCACAATGCTGAAATCACAAACCCGAACCACTACACCAGACTTTTAATGTGGGTGCTGGAGATCAGACTCAGGCCCACAGGCTTGTGTAGCAAGCACTCTACTGACTGAGTCATCTTTGAGGGCCCCCATTTCTTCTCTGAAATACATTTCTGTTTTCATAGTATCCCTCCCACCCCCACCACACACACAGTACTTAGCCTATTGCTCAGCTGCATAGTTGGAAAGTGGGAAGATATGTAAAACCATTTTTAGTTGCTTTTTTTTATTTTGAAAAGAGCAGACCCACTGTGGTATTCTTGGCTGCTTTGTCTGTGTTGGTTGATGGCTGGGGCAGAGCATCTGAGAGAATCCTGTTTCAGGCAGCCTTGGTCTTTGGCTCCCATGCAGGGCTCTGATGAGAATCTGACTTTGCCCTTCTGGATTTTGAAGGTTCATTAGTCTGCAAGGTAATAAGGACCATATATTACTAGAATCCAAGGCCCATGGAGAGTTTCTTGTGTGCGTGCGTTAATCTCGACAGAGCAAAGCAGTCCAAGCTTAAAACTCATCTGCATTAATGAACAACCTCCTCCATTTCCATTTTTATGTTATGATGTGCAAGGCCTGGTGATTTGTTTCTTTGCTGCTCACGATGGGATGGCTGACTGATGAATCACCTCCTTTGAGAAGCTTGTCTGTGAGTGGCAACTTGGCAAATGGATGCAAGCCAAAATGTCTGTTCTTATTTCATTAAAATGATGACATTGGCTCTTCGTTTCCAAAATAATCTTTTCCTTCCACAGCTGCTTGAGGTGTCTGCTGTGTCTCGTGGGTGGGTCTTGCTTGGTGCCACTGCGGCTCCTCAGAGGATGTGGTTCTATAGGACAACTTTGAGACATACTCTTTTTGAAAGCCAAGCAGAAAAGAAGGCTCTAGAAGATTGCTAAGTATGCTGGTACTTGAAATGAACTACTTAAAAATTGGAAACAGTGGGAGAAATAGGAAGGCAAGGTTGAGGGAAAAGAAGAATGTAAACAGAGGACCATATTTGGACTTGAAATTTAGGCTTTAAACATGTAGGTGCATCATGATCCTGCCATTACCCTTAGATGTCATCACACTACTACCACTGTCATAACAAGACCTGCACTCTGTCAAATGTTTTGTCTTTCTTATTTTATTTTAAGTCATCAGCGAAATGTTCTAAAGCAGATGACACAATTCTTGCTCTTTCTTTCCTGTTGTTAAAAAATGAGATCTATTTTGTAAATACTAAGATTCATCATTTATTTATCTGCTCAACAGTTGGTTTTTGAGACAGGGCATTCTTGTATCTCAAACTGGTCTTGAGCTGGCTATGTAGCTGAGGATGATATTATACTTCTGATGGTCCTGACTCTACCTCCTAAGTGAGCACTGAATTATAGGCATCAGCCATCACACCTATAAATACAGTTGCTGAGAATAGAACCCAGGGCCTTGTACATGTTAGGCAAGCATTTATTTGATTGCTGGAATTTTTTTGTCACATGCAGTTGTTGGCATCTCTTCTTGGTTTATTTAGTAATCTGCTAATCACTGGTGAGAATTTTTAAAATATATATATAGAAATAAAATATAATACATCATTTTCCCCTTCTCTTTCCTCCTTCCTGCCCCTGCCAAGACCCCTCCCTCCAAGCCTTCCCATGTCTCCCCTTACTCTTTTCAAGTTGATAGCCTCTTCTACCACAATTCCATTGCCATGCATGTATATTTATGTTGTTATAGGTATATTATAATGCATGTATATGTATATATGTGTGCACAAATATGTAAATACAACCTGCTGAGTTCATTTTTGTTGTTTGTATGTATGTGGATTCAGGGCTACTTTCTGTTGGACAACCAATTGGAGGCGCATCCCTGCAAGAGGCTAATTTGTCCTCTTGGTAGTTATCAGTTGCCCATAGTTCCTTGTCCAGGGATGTGAACTTGTGCGATTTTCCCACTTCTGTGTTAGCATATTTAATGATATGACCATTGTTTAGGTATTGCTTATGGAGTCATTTCTATGTCCATTAAGTGACTAAAGATAGTCATCCTCCAGTCAATGCAGAGGGCTCAATGCTCACATGTATACATGCTTCCAGCTTCTACCTACTTTACATGTTTTCTCAAGTTTCCACAGACCCTTAGATCTAGCCTTAGATGAGAGAGCACTCCTCAGTTCTGTCTGGACTACATGCCCAGCTCTGCTTCTGCAAGCTTAGCCTCTCCAAATGCTGTCCTTATAATCTTGATGGTTCTCCAAAACCCTGTTAAAGGCTTGGCTCCCAGTATACTGATACCAGAAAGTGGAAGGTTGTGGGGCCTAGTGTGTGTGGGGGGGCAATGCCCTTTAAGGGTCTAGCAGGACCCCTGCCCATTCTTTTTAATCTCTTTTAAAAGATTTAAAATTTTTAAAATTTACCTTTGTGCTTATGTATGTGAGTGAGACATGGCACATGTGTGGAGTTCAGGGGACAATGGGAAGGAGGCAGTTCTCTCCCTCAGTCATGGGAGTCCCAGAGAGTGAACTCAGACTGATGAAAAGCATCTATGTCCATAGGTACCTTGCTGCCTCTGAGAATGCTTTTCTCAGGAAATTATGATTTTATTTTCTAATAATGACAAGAAAGGATTTTTGGTAGCTTCAACTGGCTAATAATAAATCTTACAGCTTAGGCTGAGGCTTAGGAAGCTGAGGACTGGGGATTGGGTTTTTTTCTGTCTTACACACACACACACACACACACACCAGATGCAGCTTTGCTACTTAGCTGCATTGTATCATGGCTACACGTATGTACTATCTGCTTTTTATATAATATCTTCCTTCCTTCCACTGAATCTGTTCTGGAACATGGAGGGTATCAGCCGACTTTGTTAGGTCTTTTTATATCCCCTAAGCCAGGAGAAGCTTCAGAGACTTATTCTTTGACTTGAGGAAATGCATGACAAGAACAAGAGTCTTTGGTGAGATTTGTCCTTAAACTGGGAGACTTCTAAGAGAAAAATGGAACTTATCAATGGTTAAACAAGAGAGATTCCTGGCGAAAAACCCCAAAATAGACCTTTGATATGAGCCAGCTGTACCATACCAGAGTGTTTACCAGATAGACTATAAGTCCACACAGGGACTTACACATACAGGGTGTTAGTTTTTTACACATGGGAGATACACTCACATACTCACTGCCAGGTGCCACACAGAGAATTTATTTAGGGAGTTTGAATATTCGGAGAAGAGAAGGGGGAGAGAGGGGGAGGAGGGGAAGAAGGGAAAAGAGGAAGAGATCCTCTGCCATATATTGTCTTCTTTTAATAGAGTGAGTGGGCATAGATTTTCATAGCTATGCCTGGGGGCCTCCTCTTTGTTCTGTGTGCTCTGAGGGCTGGGGAATGTCAAGATATAGCCATGCCTGGGGGCATGCTCTGCTGGAGGCACCATTCTATCCTGCAGTGAACACATGTGTCTAAAACACACCCACACAGGGATCTTGTACGTCCATGTTTATTCAGTACTAGTCACAGTGGATAAACTATGGAATCAACCTGAGTCTGTCTTCATTACTTCTCTATTGTTAAGACAAAACAACATGACCAAGACTTATAAAAGAAAAGTATTTAATTTTGACCACATGGTTCCAGAAATAGTAGAAACCATGACCATCATGGTGGGGAGCATGGTGCCGGAGTAGTAGCTGGAAGCCTACCTATCATTCATAAGCGTAAGTCAAAGTGAACTAGTTAGAAATGGTATAGGCTTGTGAAACCTCACAGCCCACTTCCAATGACACACTTCAACTATGCCTCACCTCCTCATCCTTCCCAATTAGTTCTCTGAACCTTGGATTAGCCATTCAAATATATGAGCATCTAGGGCCATTTTCATTCAAATAACCATAGCATCAAACAGCAGAGGAATGAGTAAGGAAAATGTGGTTTATTGACAAAATAAATTTTTTTTTTATAATTGAGAATTGATTTTTTTTCATATAATATGTTGTGGTTATCATTATCCTTCTTCAACTCCTCACATGTTTTTCTAACCTGCTTTCCCATATTTCATTACAGAACAAACATATCTAAAAAATAATGAAATAAAACAAGATAAAGTAAAACAGGAAGCCAAAGAAATACAAAAGAGAAATATAAATATAAAGAGAAATATAAGAAGCAGACAGTTCATATATGTAGCCATGATACAATGCAGCTAAGTATCAAAGCTGCATCTGGGGTGTGTGTGCGTGCGTGTGTGTGTGTGTTTGTGTGTGTGTGTGTGTGTGTGTGTGTGTGTGTGTGTGTACATTTAGAGTATAAAGGTCCTTGACTCCACAGATATCTGGGAAAACTAGGAATGTTAAGCACCCAGGATTGTCCTTTCAAAGCAAAGGATGGAACCTGTGAATTGAAGATGAGTAATAGCTTGGTACTCTGTGTTATCTATTGGGCCAGGTAATATCAAAATCCTACAAATAGAACCAGTGGTGCCTAGTAATCAATATTACTATATAATCTATATAGTAATGTGCCCTTACATTTACTTGTAGCCAGGTGCTCCCCCAAGCTGCCACAGTCAGGATCAGAGACAGTTAACAGTCTAAATGAGTTTACATTATCTGTACAGCCAGAGACTTCTCCAAGCTTCCACAATCAAGACCAGAGGTGACTAATAGCTCAAATGACTGCTACTTTATCTGTATTACTTTGGCCAGGCCAGATTGTTTCCTAAACTCTAAGCTAACACAGGCTATGTCCAGAATCCATTTTCTTGGAAGAAATGACATGTGCCCCAAGTTGAGTTTTGATGTAATTATGTTTTCTTGTGCACCAAGTATTGTATTACATCAGGAAAAAATTCTAATTATACTGTGTTTAAATTTATTGTCAATAAGCTGCTTAACATCAGAATCTTTAGAAGTTTTGATCCAGACTGAAGTCAATCTGAGCCAAGTTTTCATTCTCTCTTCATTTTCCTCCCTGCACCTGCAGGGACCTCCTCATGTATGTATACATGCAATCTTAAATATAACTTTCTCAGTCTGTATAATGCTATTTGTATGTATGTCTTTAGTGCTGGCTATTTGGAAATGAATAATCAATGGGTGTGTTTTTTCCTGGGGAAGACTATTCTTCCCACTTCTATTATTCCTCTTCCTATTGTTCTTTGTGATAAGGCTCCACAAGTTTCCTTCTGTGTTAGTCTGTCTGCTGTTGTCCCTATTCTGTTCATGTTTAGGAAGTCATACTTGTGAGACTTTATGGGTGTATTTTTCTGACATTACTAGGAGGCACAGTCTCACAGCAAAGTCCCTGATCGTCTGGTTTTTATAGTCTTTCTGTTACCTCTTCTGCAATGTTGCCTGAGCCTTATGTGTTGGAGTGCTTAGTAGTTGTATCCATTGGGACTGAGTTCCATGTCTCTGCATACTGATTGGTCATGGTTTTCTATGGTGGTTTCTGTCTGCTTCAAAGAGAAGTTTACTTGATGAGGGCTGAGGATTACACCATAGGAATAAGGACAAATGTTTAGAGTGTAGTTAGATTTACACTGGTTTAGGAAAATGATCATCATCTCCTTCAAAATCCATGACTTTACTACCCCTAAATATTTGGCTAGGTTTCCAGTACCAGGTATGGTAGCACCCCCCCCCCTTTTTTTTTTTAATAGATCTTAATTCTAATAGAGAGCTGTTGGTTACTGCCAATATATGTGTGCCACTACTACACTTTCAGTGTTCTTGCAAAATGCTGGTTGTTGTTCTGGTTCTTAGGTTTCATAGCTAGGTAGGACTGTTAGTTGCTGACATTGTTTAGAAACTTGCATGGCACCTCCTGGAGCCTCTCACCATGAATGAGAGCTAGTCCTCAAAGAGGAAGCATTCAGGTTATGGCCTCCTCCAAGCCCTGAGTTTAAAGTGTGTGGTGTCTTCAGTAGGTACTTACTTACCTTCCAACACTGGGAAGTTACCCAGAGCAATAACTATAGCCTGTGATTATGTGGAAATATCTTGGCCAATTCTGATCAACAACTCAAAGGAGGGCTTCTCATGTCTGGTGTTGTGGTTTTTATTAAGTGGCCTTTGGCTCTTGGAGAAATCACTATCAGCCTGGATGAGAAATTTTCATTTAAGATATGTATATATATTTTATACACCATACTACATGTGTTATAGTTTCTTAGGGCAATAGGTACTAGTATAATTCCTTACGAGTTATTGTTCTCTTACTCTCCTGTAGTTTTCTTTCTTTCCTGATTAGGTCTCCCCCTGGCTTTTTCCCTATTTCTGTAGTAATGACATGTGTACCCTGCTGCATTTCTTTCTGCCTCAAAGAATGAAGTGATGTTGTTTGCAGAAAAATAGATGTGGATTGAGATAGTCATGTTAAGTGAGGTGAGCCAGTCTCAGACAGACATATATTACATATTTTCTTTCATTTCTGGTTCTTAAATTTCATATGTACATGAGAACCATCCCTGTGCAGATGATATGAAAGCAGAAATAAGAACAAAGGTGACTGATGGGAAATGGGGAGGAGAGGAGGGTAGTGGAGTAAGTAGGGGATATGTCCAATGGGTTGCAAGGAAATGGTTTTATGTAACACTGCGTAATAAGATAAAAATGACAGTAGTGAAAGTTGGTACTGGTTGAGCAAGATCAAGACATTTAATCATGTTACTTATCAGAGAATGTAATAAAATACGTTTTAATATAAACTGCATGACTTGAAGATGAAATATTCTTAGTGTGGCATGTATCAGACCTCTGTCTAATGGCATGTGTGTGTAATCAAGTATCTTGCTAAGGGAGAAATTCTAGGTCTGTGTTCTCTTATAAAGGAGTCTTAGATGTACGTTTTTCATCTTTCTATTCTTTTTCTTTCTTTCTTTCTTTTAATTTTTTTTCTTGAGAAAGTGTCTCCTGTATCCCAGGCTGCCTTTGAACTCACTCTACAGGCAGGGATGACCCTGCAATTCTGATTCTCCTGACTCCTGGCCCCAATGCTTTGTCCCTATGCCTGGTTTCTGTGGTATTGATGGTTGAGCCTGGGGCTTTCTGCATGTTAAGCAAGCATGATCCCAACAGAGCCACATCCCTAGTCCAGATGTCTGTTTTTCCAGCAGGATGACACCTTGATTGAGGTTCTCTAATAAGGTCTTCAGGGCTGCACTTGCTGAGCTCTTTGTGGATGGACCACACTGTCATGCCCAGTGGTTCATGTCACACACAGGACTCTGCTCTAACAGGCTGTTTTTCCAGGTCAGACCACCAGCTAGAATTTCAAATTGTTGAAAATGAAAAATAGATTGTCTTCCCCCATGGCTAGACTTGGAACAAGAGGCTCACATTTAACAGTCGGCACAGATCATAGACAGAATCCAATTTACCAATGTGAGGAGCTCTGGATCTTCATTGGGAAGTTGGCTGTTTGGCACCAGAGTTTATTTTCTCATGGTAACAGGAGCCCTTAGCTTTCCAGGCTTGCCAATAGAGCTTTTACAAGCCACAAATAAGCTGTGTTACTGACTCCTCAGGGCTTGTCTGGCTCCATCTGGATGGCAGTATTTTCCTGTGAAATGTGAATGTAGGCATCCTCTAGCTCTGAACCCCTGACCATAGGCCTTGAGGCTGGAGTTCCAGAGAGATGTGTTCATATCTCACTGCTGTTGTGGAAAATGAACAAAAAATTAGTGGCTTAAAGCCACAACAGATTTACTGTTATAGTCCTAAAAGTCACAAAGTCTAAATTGGCCCACTTGGTAAAAAATGAAAGGTTCAGGGCTGGCATGATGGTTTAGTTGGTAAAAGTCCTTGCTATATAAGCAGGATTGGACAAATCCCCAGCTGTGACACCAAAAGCTGGACCTGGTGAGTGTGCCAGGGATCCCAGTGCTGGGCAACTGGAGACTGCAGGATCCCTAGGGTTTGCTGGTGAGCTCCAGGTTCAGTGAGAGACCCTGTCTCAAAAGATAGAAGACGAGACATAGAGGAAAATAGTTGAATAGTGAATTACGGCTTCCACAAATGTGCACAGCTACACAGGAACATGGACACATACTTGCCTATAATCCTTCCTCCCTCTCTCCATCCCTCCTTCATTCCACAAGGACTCAGGAAGAATCTGCTTTTCCTGGGCAGATGGATATCCTGCCCTGAGAAGCTGCCTGAATTTCTTGACTCTTTGCCTCATCCTCCTTTGTCAGGGCACAATAGCAGAGATTATTCTCAGCTTCCACTTGCTTGGATCTCTATCTGCAGTTTTCCTGTTCTGCTTACAAGAACTCTGATTACATTGGATCTACTGAAATAGCCCAGGCTCACCTTCCCCTCATACCAGCTGGCCAGCAGCCTTCATCCTGCCTGCAACTCCAATCATCCTGTGATGCTTAATATTGATTCTCAGCTTTATAGGCTCTTTATGGAAGCATGGAGGAGAGAGGCCCCTGGGCATGATGGGAAGACTAACCCTGAATATAGTCAACACCATCACAGGAGGTCTCAATTGAATACCAACAGGAAAGCAAGTGGAGAGACTGACTTCTGTGCTTTCTGTCTGTGGCTACCATGTGAGCAGTCTCCTCAGCCAGCTGCTTCCATGCTTCCCTGGTGTGAAGAACTGTAGTATTAAACTGTGTCAACACGAAACCTTCCTTTTCTAAGATGCCTCTTTCCACTTATTTAGCAACAGCAGTGAGAAAAGCCCCTAATGCGCATCCTTTTACCATATAAAGTAATATGTTCACAGGTTCCAGAAACAAAGACATAGAACAATATTTTTATTTATTCATTATGATTTCTTTTTGTTTATGAGTACATGTAGGGATGTGCAAGTGTGTGTAGGTATGTGCACAAGATCTCTTGGAGCTGGAGTTAAAAGTACCTGTGAGCATCTCAATGTGGTTGATAGGAACCAAACTTGCATCCTTTGGAAGAGTAACAAGCACTCCTCTTACTGCTGAGATACTTCCCCAGCCCCAGGACATTATTCTACCTCAGGTTCCCATGGGCAAGAGGGTCCTGCCAGAGGCTAACATTTAATGACACTTCTAGAGCTTTATTGTTTATGTAGCCATGGCTATCATTTACATCTCTTTGCCCACTCTCCAGGCTGCCTGTCACCAAACACAGTAGAGTTTCAAAAAGATATCCAACTGAATTAGCCATACAGAAAGGTAATCAGCTCACCAGGTTCCAGAAAGAGTAAACATTACTGTGAAGTGCTAGTAATGCACATCTCTAATTCAAGCACTGGGGAGTAGATAATGGGAACAGCAGCCCAAGCTCAGCATCACAGAGTACTTGAGGGAAGCCTGGGATACATGAGACCTTGTCTCCTGTGTGTGTGTATCTATATCTACACACACACACACACACACACACACATGTGCATACATACGCACACATATACACATAGTGAACCAGTTCATCTGAAACTAGGAAGGTCCCATGGAGGAGGCAGGTTTTAAGGAAGGGTTGTAGGGAGAACACAGTCAGCTTGGAGTCTGCCATTGTGCCTGGTGATTGATGATGTATGATCATCGAGATGCTGAAGGCCAATGAGAGAGAGAGACAAGGAAATGGCCAATAGCCAATGGGAAACTGGAAGAGGGATATAGGTTTGCCCTGTATCTACAATAAAGGAGTCTATGAGACTGCCATTTGTTTTAAATGTGTCTGTGACTGCTTCTCACCTGACTCCTGGTGCCTCCGTCATTGGTACTGTGCCTTCTGTCCCCCTTTCCCAAGGGATGCCCGGATAGAACGCCATGCTACAGAAGGGTGATGGATGTGAAGGGAAATTTTCAGGAGGTAATGGCTTTGAAAGACTCTGGGTTCTAGGGTTTGACCCAGGCATTCAGTTTAGGTATCCAGTAGATAAGACTTGTCCAGGCTTGCCTGGACATGCCCAAGGTTCCCCTGCCCACGCACACAGGCACAAGCCTGCAAGCAGGGAGATAGTAGAAGGGTTGCTAAGGAACCATCAGATAACCAGAAGTACGTGACCGGACCGCATACCACAAGAAGCCTGTAATGAGGGCCAATGCTCAGGGAGCCCCCCTCCCAGCAAGCGACCGTTTCCTCCCGCCGTTCCTTCCCGCCACTAGGCCTTCATCCAATAAGTAAAAGTTGTTGTCTAAATGAGCAAATGATTTCCTTGTTTTCCCTATAACCACGCCTTTTGCTTCTGTAAGTCTGCCTCCCACTCTCCCCTATGCAATAAAAAGCCCCTGAACAAAGCCTCAGCGTGCCAGTTAGCTCCCCGAGTTGCTGCCGCCCAGAGGTACCTTCGCCCCCCCAATAAACCCTCATGCAATTTGCATCTGATATTCGTGGCTCAGTTTGGTCTCTGGGACTCGGGGTGTCCTTCTGAGGAAAGGTCCTCATTTGGGGGTCTTTCATCTTAGAATAAATAAAATAATTTGCCTGGTTAGAAATAGGTGGAAAGAAGGTTTAGGAAAGGGGAAGGTTCCTTTGAAGGAAATGGTGTAAAGTAGTGTAATAATTCTGGAAGGTCCTGAGTTCCCATCTACTTACGTTGAATGTGGTGTGAGAACAATGACCACACTGTTCTTGGGAGGAACGATCTGCCAGGTTCATTAAGTCCCTAATAATGCTGTGCTTTGATCCTCTTTGTACCGCCCACTCAGAGCCCACCTTCTCAGACCCACCTTCACTCAACCATGAGCCAGTGTTTGCTGGTCCTTGAAAAGTAATCGAGATCGTTGCTCCGGTCTTGTGTGTGCGCATGCGCACATTAGTGGACACTCTCAGCTGTCAATCTTCAGGTGCCATTTACCTTATCTTCTTTACATTGATTGATGAGCATAGGTTGTGTGTGCATGCATATGTGTGCTACCTTGCACATACTGTACATGGGTTAGAGGACAATTTGCAGGAGTTGGTTCTTTCCTTATACCATGTAGGTTCTGGGGATGGAACTCAGACCGACAGACTCGGCTACAGTACCCTTACTCACTTAACCATCTCCTCAGCCCTGAAGTAAAAATTTCAAAACCTCTCTACTAGACTTATACCACCGACTCCTTTGTTCTGTCTTCCTCCCCACTAAAAACCACATCTTTTAGGTCACATAGATGTCCTCACTTTCTTCCTTTCCATCTTTCATGTCTCTGTTTAATTTGGTGAAAATACATCAGGCTCTTGCTTCTTGATTCATGAAAGCAAAGCCAGGTTCCTCTTAGTGAGTCACAAGGGAAAAGACTGTTCACACATTAATGCATGTTCCCCTACACATTTCGTTCTTTCAACAGAGATGGAGCAGGGAGGCCAGGAGCAGAGGGCATTGCAAGGCCACTGGAGGGCAGTCACCAGCTCGCAGTGGCCTTCCAGCTAATGGGATCAGTTTTGTAAGTACTGGACTCTTCGAGAATGAAACTAAAGCTGTCACTGGGAGGGCTGGGGGCGGGGGATGCAGAGCTGTACTGGGATCTCATTGAAATAGATGTGTTTTACAAACACAGGACTTTAGCTCATTCAAGAAATAATCAAGCCTTGACTTTGGTTGTACATATTAAATTATGGCAGTGTAGAGGCAAAGGAAGACATGCTTAGTGGATCTAAGTAAAGAATTAATAGCACAGAGGTTGGCATTGGGAACAGAGTGCAGTGCTGAGCTGAGCTAACAGTGCTTGACCCAGTCTGGAACAGATATGGCAGCTACAAATGTGTCTTCCCCATGCTGTCCAATGGCTGATGGCCTCAGAGTACTTTGCAAATTTACCCCTGGAAAGTAATTAGATCTCTGCCAGGGGAGCTCCATCTATAAAGTAAAAAGCAAGGGCTCTCTTTTATGGTGTTGGCAGAAAGGCTCTCTCTCTCTCTCTCTCTCTCTCTCTCTCTCTTTTTCTCTCTCTCTCTCCCAAATGTGCAGCCCTGTAGAGCTGATACTTCACCAGTAGCATCTGGTTGCTCTTCAATGGACCAGTATAAACAAACTTCATCTATCCATGGTCTTTTCCTACATTTCTTCTGGAAGGAGCTAATTTTTCTTTTCTCTTCTCTCACTTTCTCTCATTTCCTCTTTCCTGTTTTCCCTCTTTGTCTTCCCTTCTACCCTGACTCATTTTCCTTCTCCTCCTGTCTCTTTTCTTTTTTTTCCTCTTCACATATGTATTCTGTATATGCATGTATGCTTGTGGAAACCAAAAGTTGATGTTGGGAATCCTCCCTGCGAACTCCCTACTGTATATTTTGAGGCAGGGCCTCTCCTCGTTTGATTCCAGAGTTTGCTGATTTGGCTAATCTAGTTTGCCAGCTTGTTCTAGGCATCCCTGCTCTGTCTCCTAAGTATCAGAGTTTAGACTAAGTACCAGGCTGCGACACCCATTCAACATTTACAGGGTAATGGGGATTTGCTGTGCCACATCTGTAGTCAAAGCAATATCTCATCTCATATCATGGAAAACTAAAGTGAAGTACTATGGCTTATTATGGTCTTAGTTCATTGGTCCGATTCTTATTTCTTTGGGAATAGGGTCATGTTTTATATGTCTTTGTGTGAACATGTGTGAGCAAAGGCATGTTTCATGTTCTAAGTGGGATGGGACAAGGTGGAATGAAATATCCTCACACTTTTTTTTTTTTTTGGCTGGGATGCTGATTTATTATCAAGATATGACAAAGGCTGTTAACAGCCTTTATTTTTTTTTGTGATTTTTTTCCTTCTTTATTTTGTATTTAACAAAAAAACAGTAACATGAATTTAAAATGAGGAAAAGTTAACAATAACTATGAAGAGGATAAGAATCATAAGCATGGCTTATCAAGGGTGGTAATGCAAATAAGATTGCTACACATATATTTACTTTGTGTTCAGCTTTCCCTCTGAAATTTTTTTTTCCATCCCTGTATATCCTTATTCAAGGTCCCTTCCCCCTCCCACCACATCTTGACATTTTTTTTCTCTGCAACTCCCCATCCCTTCCCTGGGCAGGGAGCAGACAGTCCTATGGTCCCACTGACTCAATAATGCTTGGATCAGTCTCCACACCTGGCCAAATCCAGTTTTGTCCCCCCTCCCTCAAGAGTGAGTCTGGTATTACTATAGTTGGAGTGGGGTTCGAAGGGTCAGTCCAGGGTGTTTCTGATCCCAAGCTGTTCAGTGGTTGTGGTTTGCAGCTTGGGCATGTTTGGCTTTTTTTCTTGTTTGTTTGTTTAGAGACCACTAATGAGTGAGTACATCCCCTGCTTATCTTTCTGAGTTTGTGATACCTCGCTCAGGAGGATATTCTCCAAATCCATTCATTTGCCTGCAAATTTTAGGATATCATTTTTTCTTACTGCTGAGTAGTATTCCATTGTGTAGATGTACCACAGTTTGTTAATCCATTCTTCAGTTGAGGGACATCTAGGTTGTTTCCAGGATCTTGCTATTACAAATAATGCTGCTATGAACATAGTTGAGCTAATACCTTTGGAGTGTGAATGTGCCTCTTTAGGGTATACATCCAGAAGTGGTATTGCTGGGTCCTTGGGGAGATTGATTCTCAATTTTCTGAGAAACCTCCATATTGCATTCCAAAGTGGCTGAACAAGCTTACACTCCCACCAACAATGGAGGAGTGTCCCCCTTGTTCCATATCCTCTCCAACATAGGCTGTCATCTGTGCCTTTATCTTAGCCAATCTAACAGGTGTTAGGTGGTATCTCAAAGTTGTTTTGATTTGCATTTCTCTGATGGCAAAAGATGAAGAGCACTTTTTTAGGTGCCTTTCAGCCATTCGTAGTTCCTCTGCTGAGAATTCCCTTTTTAAATCTCTACCCCATTTTTTGATAGGGTTATTCAGGGTTTTGGGCTCTAAATTCTTGAGCTCTTTATATATCTTAGAGATCAGTCATCTATCACTTGTAGGGTTGGTGAAAATCTTTTCCCATTCTGTAGGCTGGTGTTTTGTCCTATTGACAGTGTCCTTGGCTTTGCAGAAGCTTCCCAGCTTCAGGAGATCCCACTTATTGATTGTTGGTCTTAGTGCCTGTGCCACTGGTGTTATATTTAGGAAGTGGTCGACTGTGCCAATTTGTAGAAGTGTATTTCCCACTTTCTTTTCTATCAAATTTAAAGTGGTTGGGTTTAAGTTGAGGTCTTTGATCCACTTGGATTTGAGTTTTGTGCAGGGTGACAGGCTCATATCTATTTGCATTTTTCTACACACTTCCATCCAGCTATGCCAACACAATTTGTTAAATATACTATCTTTTTTCCATTGAATGTTTTGGGACTCTTTGTCAAAGATCACGTGTTCATAGGTTTTTGGGTTAATGTCTGGATCCTCAATTCTATTCCATTGATCCACAAGTCTGTTTTTATGCCAGTACCAGGCTGTTTTTATTACTGTAGCTCTATAGTATAGCTTGAAGTCAGGATGGTGATACCTCCTGAGGTTCTTTTGTTGAGTAAGATTGTTTTGGCAATCCTGGCTTTCCTGTTATTCCAAATGAAATTGAGTATTGTTCTTTCAAGGTCCAAAAAATATTGTGTTGGGATTTTGATGGGCAGTGCATTGAATCTGTAGATTGCCTTTGGTAGAATTGCCATTTTTACTATGTTGATCCTACCAAT